>ARYC01001579.1:0-29485 GCA_000711775.1 Oxytricha trifallax
TTTTAAACTGTTCCTTGTCATTGATATTTATCAGTAAATCATCTGCAAATGCTATTAATTTGCCTTATTTAATGAGAGATAACAGCTCTGGTTGAGAGTAAAGGGCATCTTATAAATAGATGTTAAAAAGCATTGGTGAAAGTCTACTCCCCTGGGTTACCCCTTGTTAGGTTAATATCTCTTCCTCTTCATATTTTATCTTGTTGTTCTTGTACAGTTCCTCGATCAGGGCTACTGTTGTCGCATCACTATCATTTTTGACTCTGCTCCTCAAGATTGTCATTAGCTTGTCTTTCCAGACCGAGTCATACGCCTTCTGTAAATCTACCAATAAGTATGCTTCCCTACTACTACTCTTCTTTCTCGACTATTTGATATGTTCTAATAATCTCACCAGGTTGATGTGAGTACTCTTGTTCTCCTTGAACCCATTCTGGTAGTTACCAGTAAGTAGTAAATCACTCTTGTTCTCTTGAATTTTGTTGATGATCACTTTCTCCACAATTTTGCTTAGATGTGAATTAATCACAATGGGTCTGGTGTTGGATATTTCTGGGTATAGGTCGCCTTGACTTTTGCTTAGTAAAATTAATCTCCCTTCTTTGATGTATTCAGGTATTTTTGCTGAGTTGAGCCAATCTGCTATTCTATTACTTACAGTCCTAAATATCTTTTCCGATTTCATTAATATTTTTCCATCGAAGCCATCTGGGCCTATTGCTTTGTTAAAATTACATTCCTTAATGCTCTTCTCGACATCCATGCTCTAACAGAATATCTTTTTGTTCTCTTCGTCAATCATGAACATGTCTTATTTCGTCCCAGGCTCAAATTTCTTTTCTCTATCGTCTTTAAACAGCTAATTGTAGAATTCTACTATTCTCTTTTTTGTTTACTCTCCTAATTCGACTCTTTCTTCTAACATTGTCAACCCTTTGATGGGTTGTGATTATTTTTGGCTCTTTGTGAGCCTCTTTACTAGATAGAAGAATTCTTTCAAATTGTTTCTATCCAAGCAGTGCTCCATGTCTCTGATAGCATCTCCCCACTGTAGCTTTGTATCTTGAAATACGTTTTTGATGTTTCCCACTCTATTCTTAATTGCCCAATCTAGGGGTTGCTGATACCAGTTTTTTCCCTTATGATGTTTTTCAAGTCTGTCTTGGAAGCATTGTTGAATTGGACGTTCAAGGTCCTCTCCTGTTAGTTCTCTTCCCTCCTCTATGAATGCTTTCCAGCATTGTTTCCTAATATCTGAGATTCTTATATTACCCTCCTTGTCTGAGAGTTTTAGATCATTGTCTTAGAATTTGATTCTAAGCTTTACTTGCAGCATTTTGTGGTCTGTCAGTCTGAGTTGGTAAGTTTCCCAACTAATAGTTTCTACATTAGAAAATATTTAATCAAGTTAGTTCCCTTTAGTATGAGTTTCCACTCCATGTGGAATAGATTCCTTAAGTCCCTCCTTATTAAGTCTCTTGCTTAGCTCTTTAATATGAAAGTTGAAGTCCCCCATGACTATTATTCTTTGTCTTTAGCACTTTTGTTTTAGGGATTTTATCATATATATCAGTCTGTTTTGTAATTCTTTTCTTCATCGTTGCAGTAGGGGGGATGTACGCTGTAATAATATGAAGTGGGTAGCCTCCCACGTTTAGTATTGCCCACGCTAAAAATTATCTGAGAGTTTTGATGGTTTTCATGTGGAACTTCCCGTTGTTCAATACTAGAACTCCACCATTTCTCGCAAGTTAGGTTTGAGCGATATTCTTATTGTTAATTCCGACCAATCTCTGAAGTCTCGTTTCCACAAGCCTATGAAGTCTGGCTTTCTGTCTTCTATTTCTCTCATCATTTGGTCCTGTTTGAGTTTTGAGTTTATCCCTCTTACATTTTAAAGGCATATACTTAGCTCGATTGATTATGCTGAGATCTATCTCTTATTGTTAATCACTGTTGATCTTCTCTTGCTCCTTTAGTCCTCGGCAAATCTCTCGGTTCTCCTAGCCCAACCTTCAACTTCTCTTACTGGTTGATAGAAATGAAGTTATCGGTTGTTGTTCAATTGTATACTGAACTTGTCTAATATTTTTATATTTTTATTTGGCACTTAGACTTGAATTATTTGGCTGTTGGTTTGCTAAATATTGCGGTCTCCCTTTGAACATTCAAAGTAGTCCTTCATCGACGTTTGGCTATTCGGTTTGGAAGTCTCCTCTTTTTTCATAAATACTGGCAATTTCCTTCTGCCTCCTGGCTATTCTTGTTTTGCCTCCATCTAGTCCCCGCTCTTTTCCATTTCTTTTTAATTAAATTTTTAAAATTAAATATATTTATAAATAAATAGAGAAAATCTAAACCACATCCACCTTCGAGTAGTCGCAGATTAATAGTATTGGATGTTGAACTACCGAATGAGCCTATTTCTCTATTCTTTGATATATTTGAGTCTAAAATTCTCTTTCAAAAAGTATCATGATATATGTAATTATAAAAATTCTATCATTTAATAATTCAAATTAAAGATAAATTTTAAGTTTAGAGCTTCCCGATTTAATTCACTTTATTCAAAAATAATAATCTAAATCCTAAACAACTATAGAAAAAAGAGACCTCTTACAACAACAGATCTTATGTAATGACCACGTCAGACTCGCTAAGAACTTAAAGTACTCGAGCAGATAAAAACTAAGAGATTTATGATCAACATAAAGAAAAATAGAATATTATAACAATTTGAATTTTATTAATGCGAATACTCTTTAAGCAAAGTTGAGACAGAAGTATTTGAACAGTTTTACCATCTCTCCATTCATCTCGTATACATCAATGTTTTCTAGTAAAACTGTTTATATTGTGTCCTTGATTCCCCCTTCTGAAGTCTCCTACCAAATCTACAGATGCTCTTTTCAGGATTAACTTCTGATAAAAAATTAATTAAATATGTTTGTTTTTGTTTTTTTAATACATTGTTGGTTAGTGTAACATTTCCATGATCAAAGGCATCAAAAGTATTTTTATTAATATAATTAAAATTGTTTCAATCTTAAATTTTCTTCTTATTTATCATAATTCCTCATGCCAATTGATAACATTATGGATGAGCAGGAGACATCTTCCGAGAAGCAAGAAGCTATTGAGATAGTATGGGGCTGGCTTGCGAGCATCACTTCCACATTCAAGTTAAAGCTCCACCAGCCGCAGGTGAGAAGCACTACAAAATAACAAAAACCAGTAATTAAGTAATTTCAACACTCAGCCTCACATCGTTAGGTGTGCTGACGAGACTCCTAATTTAAAAAGCGTTGTTTTCCCTAGCACATTCCCATAATAAGGTTTGATTGCTTGTAATCTTGATACATAAGTAAATTTTACTGATAAGTGATTGATAAAAATACTTAGTAATATTGGTATTTTTAATTTTTTCTAAAATCCCCACTTCTGAATTTTCACGAAGGAGTTTATTTACCATTATAATTTAGATATTTATGATAAAAATAGTGTGAAGAATATATGATTGTAAAATTATAATTTAGATAAACACTACTTCTTAATGAGTAATTCAAAAATTACAATCTTAGAAAAAATTTTTCATCTTTCAACTCACCCTCATAATCATCACCACCTGCATGTAGCAGTCTTATCTTTCCCTACTTTTGAACTGCTCTGTGGATTTTCTGTCTTCCGTTTCCTGGAGTTGGACTTCTGTAAAATTTAAATATGAATATCGATTTTGTAACTTTTATTTTTTTCTGAGTAATACATAGTCTCTGCTAGCATCAATATCTATAGGTTTACATTTAGTAATTCTTTATTACATTTTTAGTTATCAATTCTTGATTAATTTTTAACTTTAAACAAACTATTAAATAAAATTATTATTATTGATAAAAATTGTCTATAATCGACTAAGACTCAAATGAAATTAACTTAATTTTAATTAATATTAAAAGCATTTCATGATAATCGCTCAAAGTTTTATTCTTGGAGTTTTATATATATAATTATAAATAATCGTTACGTGAAACTTATAGTTTTTATAAATCAGCAAAAATTTAAACTCCTCTTGCATGTATATCTATATCATCATGAGTCCTCAATTACTGGCTGATGACTTAGTTGCCAAAAATGTCCTTATGATAGTTTGATTCTTATTGTCCAGCTTGGCTTCACTATCGAGTTTGATTAGTTAGAATCATCCTATACTGAGCAGATGGAAATTACATCATCGGTTATCATTTCTCAATGATAAAATTCAGAGATGCCTCTAAAACTGTGAGGAGTTACGAAGGATTCCTAAATATGTCACAGAATTTATCAGTCTACTGCGATTTAATTAAACGAATTCCTCAAGACTATAAGGTTTTTTGGATTAGGTAAAGGCTCTTTTCTACTAAGGACTTCTTTGCTTCATAATTGGAAAGACATTCTAGAGACCACTGAGAGTTCTAATTGTTTACTGCTTGTGAGATGGTAGTCTATGAGGTTCTTGGACAAACATCGCTAGTTCTCATACAATCGAATCACTATTTATAATAGAAAATTAATAAATTTAATTAAAAACTCAATATATTAAAAAGTATTTGTATAGATCAGATGCAGGTGGAGAAAGAGCACTCACTTATAATGTAAGAAACAAAAAGAATATCTTTAATTTTTATATTTTAGTGGTCCTACTTGGTAAGACCACTGGTGCAACTGGACTGGTGCTTTGTAAGACAACAAAGAGAGGAGACTTAGAAGACTTTAACGATATTGATGATGAAGACGATGAAGAAGAAGAATTAATTTATATTTTAGAGATTTCCATTTTTGATTAAGATAATAATTTTTAGTTTTAATGTTAATACAATAATTATTAATACAAAGTTTTCATATATAAATCATGAATGTTTAAATTCATTTTTAATAAGATATGTAGGCTCACATGCCAAACATGAAGCGACTATTCGTATTTCCCTAGTGATATACTAAAGGCATCAAGGTTTAATACCATATACTCCCAAGTAATGTTTACTCTCCTTTATAACATTATAAGTCATCATTACGCTTAATCTAGTTGAGCGTCATTGCCCTTCTTTTTTGTAGTATTACGCAATTGTTTCATTGTACTCTTGGAGATGCTTCTAATCGTTAAATAGTCTCACATACATTTAACTGAAGACATTTATCTGATAGCCTTTTGGATGGATTGTATAAATTGTGTTGGTAACTAAATTATTATATTGTGTTATCGTTAAGAACTTAATAGATGTTTTCTTCATGTAGAGATAAAGCCTACTTCTATCCTTGAGCCTGATGTGTAGAAGCCAATACGTCATCTCCATCTTAGCTGTCTCCTCCCTCATTTTGTCTTAATCTTTCTTCTTTTAATTGGAGGAATCAAATTTTTTGTTTCATTGATTGGATTGAGGTTATCAATAGCACTTTGGAGTAATTTACTTAAGCTCTTGGTTTTCATCGTTTTTGGCTAGATTTAACTATTTTAACTCTATTAATTTATATGGATAATAAATACTATTAAAATTAAGTAAAAGTTAATTTTATAATAATATAAATAATCCATGTAAACTCTATTCCTTACTTTTGTTAATAATCCTTCAATTTTTCATAAAATACCATTTTATATTTTTTAATATATTTAATAAATGAATTTGGTAAGCTGTAGAGAATAAGCATTCTAGATTATTTAATGTTTTTATTGATTTTTTAGATTGAAACTAATTACTAAGAAAAAAAGAACAACTTATATTGTGAATTTCTTCAGTTATTATCATTATTAATGAATGCACATTGTAAAGGTATAATCTTCAACAAGCGATTTTATATTTTTAATTCTTCCTATAATAGTTTATTGTTCTATTATTGATATAAGGCTTTTTAACGATAGTTTATTTTATTTTATTTTTTTTAATTTAGTTTATTATTCATTCCATTCTTAATTGTTTCTTATTGAGAGTTATATTTTAACGTAATTTTACAATCCAATTGATAATTGAGCTTTTTTATAATAAGGAGTTTTAAAATTATCTTATATTTATATAATGTTTCAGAGTTTTTCTTTGTTAAGTTATAATAATGAATTATTGAATAATTTCTATTTATCAAAGATATCATTTTATTATAATCAATGACAGTTTATACTCTATTCATAGAAAAATTTGTTTGTAATATATAATTAATTTGGACTAATTTTATATATTAATGAAATACATTAATTATCACTTTTTATGCTGAAAGATTGTCTAAATTTTAATCCAAAGTTTATTGAAGTTTTCTTTCTTAATTTTTACTTATGCTTGGCAACGATTTTTAAAAACAATATCTTTACAGCTGTATTAATGACTTTATTCTATTTAAATACAAAAAATTTGTAAAAATTTATGCTGTCATAATAGAATTAACTTAATTACCTCATATCTTAAAGCCTACTCTAAATTAAATTATAACTTCATTTATTAATTAATTTTTTTGATTAAAAATTTATAAATTCAGCTAAAGAACATATAATTAAAAGACGAACTAATCTAATATATCAGAAGACTTTTTTATTGGATTGTAATCTCTGTAATATGATTATATTTGCTATTAAAATAGATTTTATAAAGCTTTATTGATTGAGTTCAAGTCATAGCTCTCTTTTAATTTATGCAAACTCATGGTTGTTTAAAGGCTCTAAATTGCTGCTAGCCTGAGTTATTTATGATAGACAAATAACTAAACAATTATTTCAGAAGGTAAAGGCACGTAAAGCATTGAATGCAGAACTACCAGACCAAAATTATTCATATTGTAAGCACAAGCTTTTTATAGTAAACACTTGAGAATTGTAAAAGTTAAAATAAATTAGAACTAATTCTATTCCCTATTAAAATTTTAATAATGTAATCATAGCTTTCTAAAATAATAAGTATAGAATAATAACTTAATTTTAGCGATTAATTAACCGTCAATACTTTTAAAAGGGTCTACGGTTGTTGTAATTTATCATTTATTGTACTTATAATTTGTTAATACTTATTAAAACCCAAAATTTCGTGATAAAACAACTGATTAAGGTGAAAAAAGTTGTTTAGTAGTTGTAATTTGTAAATAATGTTAGTAAAATTGCATTATTTAAGTCATATTATTCTATTATATTAATGAACTTTCTGCATTCTTAGTCATAAATATATGCTTTAATAACAATTTTAATAATTTATATGTTATAATTACATTAATTATATTTGCTGGTTTTCAACATGTCAACACAGTATTTTGATTATCACTTTTTTTAAATCCTCATTTTTCAAATGTTATTGATATTTGGGCTCTAAT
Organism: Oxytricha trifallax; assembly: GCA_000711775.1. Classification (NCBI taxonomy): domain Eukaryota; phylum Ciliophora; class Spirotrichea; order Sporadotrichida; family Oxytrichidae; genus Oxytricha; species Oxytricha trifallax. Next base: position 7,318 of record ARYC01001579.1, read on the forward strand.
TATTTTGTTAATTTTAAAGTTACTATATTTATTAACCATTTTATAAATAAAGTTTCTCAAATTTAAAGACCCTATTAACAACATATCTTGTATTTTCCTTGATCGCATATAAGCTGTCAGCAACTCCTTATTTTTAATTTACATTAATCTTGTTTACCTTGTCTATCACATTTTCCATATTCATTTCCACCATTTCAAACAAATTTTCGACCTTAGATTGAGACTGGGTTATAATTTCAGCTAACTGGAATACTTTTTAGATAATTCTCTTATACTTTTATCAGCGTTTTAGATGCATTTTGCCAGAGTCAATATTTTTCATGCACTCTCCTAACATGGTTGGTTAATGACTCCTAGGTCAAAACTCTGATTGTGAGTGCGACACTCTTGATATCTGAGACTAATGTAAAAAAAATATTCTATTTTCTTCTCATCCCTATTTTATTAGTTCTTAAATCGTTGGTATGTCAATGTTGCTAAACTTTTACTCAATTTCTGAAGCCTTATTGCTACCATCAGAAACTTAACTATTAATCTTATCTTACATTCATGTCTCAAGAATATCAGGCACTTTATTCAGAAGTCAATCATATAAATCCTTCAGTGAATAAGTTGTCATCTCTTTAAACCTTGTTAAGTTTAGTTCATCAATTTGATTCATTTCGGGGAAGGTGGAATCTGATTAGGAGTCCGAATCTTCCTCTTTTGTATGCCTTTAATTTGAAGATTAGGATTACTCTTCAAATTGCTGACTCTACCTATGGATTTATTCTTATTGGTTTTTCGATAATTTTTAGTCATTCTTCTAGGGTCAGTTGTTTTGTTAAAAAACCTATTATTTAACTAGACTTTGGAGTAGCCTTTTTCTTAGTTTGATAATTAAGATTTAGCTGGTGTATTGCTTTTACTTTTTGATATTTCTTGCATTTAAAATATTGATCAGCAATACTTTATGCAACTTAATTATTTCGAGTCCAAACGTTTTTTACTGCTATACTTTGACCTAATTTTCAGACTTTTTCCCGATAACTTTTTGCTTCTTCGGAGCTCTAAAATATTATTTCTTTACATTTCGCACACTATATTCGTAAGGTTCTCCCCATCGAAAAACTCTGCCGTGTATCCTAATTTTTCTTGGGATTAGTTAAAATTTACCACTTATTGGAGCTTCAAGTTTGACTTCTTAATTGATAACTTGCTTATGCTTGTTGTTATCTGATTGTATTATATCGAGCTATTTATACAGAAAGTTGTTGAAAAAATATAGCATATTTCATTCATACAATGCTTCTATTTTATATACTGTTGCTACTATTATTTTTTAATGTTGTTTTAATTTACCATTTCGATTCAATCAATACTATTCTTAACTAAATTAAATTTTAAATCACAAAAGTAAGTTTTTCAAAAACAATACAAACTCTTAAAAAACAAATTTGAAAAGTGACAAATTAAGTTTTCTTTATAAATGTTGTATAAACTTTCACTAATACTACCTTTCTTAAATTGAGTGAAGAGTTATGTGAATTTTAAAAACATTGCTTAATGTCTCTCAGTAATATCATAGTGTTTATTTTATTCAGTTCAATTTACTTCAAATTCCTTAAATCTGGAATAATTTTGTGTTAATTAGTCAGAGTTTTTTAATTTTGTCACACCTGGTATAATTGTATTTAAATCCTTAACTTTGTTTTATAGCCTCTATTAAACTTGCTTAAATCTTAAATATGTATGGAGTTTTATATAGAGGAATAAATTTTAACCACATATAGGTTATTTTTTACACTCTGAATAAAGATAAAAAATTTGAATTTTTTAATTTTAAGAGTTATATATATATATATATATTCTTTAACTGGTTAAGAATTAAAAATTTTTGCTTTGAATTAAATTAAGTCATACCATAAAATTATTATTCAATTAAATAGGCAATGAGTTTAGATGATTCCCCTTCTGGTCAATAATATTTCACCATCATGAGGCTGCATGACCTTCTGCTAATGTTGATTAGCTTATCAACCTGGCCTCTAAGGAACTTAATATATTTCTTATTCTTAAGTTCTATTCCATAAATTTCTGCATTGGCTTAATACCAATATTTTGACTGCATTTTTCTTCCTCTTACTCATATTAAATAGAATTAAGTCATTTGATAATCAGTGTACAAAATTAGCTTACAATAACTTTAATCATTGATTGTTCCTACCAAGATACCCCACCCCGCCCCCCACCCACACCACTCCCTCCACCCCATTCCCATGACCCCACCACCACCCCCCTACCCCACCCCTATTAAAATATCACTTTTCTTATAAAAAACTTACTCTAATATTATATGTTAAGGACTTATTAGTTATTTATACTCCATTATGAGTAAATATAAATAAGTTTCGACAATGATTTCGACATGGATCTATTATGTGATTTCAATACAAATTTATTTTTAAGTTGTTTTTTTTAAAAAATATAAACAATATTAGTTTTTAAGAATCTCTTTATTTATTGTATTAAATTTATATTAATAATTTATATTAAATTTATTTGAAATCATAATTTAATAATGCCATAATTTTTAAACATCTGAAGACTTATGTATTTATTAAGAAATTAAATGATATTATTATAATATATAAGGTATAAATGTTATTTTTAATTTACTTATTTATTAAAAATAACATTAAAATTAATTATTTTAAAAATAAAAACAAATTTTGAAGATTTCAATATAATATATTAAAAGTTAATCAAAATTTATAATACAACCATCCTTATTTCGATATCCCTTTTTTTATTTATATATAATTAATGGGAGCTAAAAAAAAGAATAATAACAAGAAAAGGAAACTTGATGAAACATCATTAGAAAAACTTTCACAATCAGATAATAAAAGGAGATTATTAAATATCAGCCAGAGAAAGAATAAGAAATAAAACAAAAGTTTAACTTAAGAAGAGTAAAATCGTAATTCTATACAATCATAAGAATTCCAATTGTAAGATATTGTCAAAAAGAACAACTCAGAATTGTTATAATAACAAAAAGAAAATTAAACAAAAAGTTAGGATTTATAAGTAGTAAAGATAAATATCCAATAAATTGAAAAATGCTAGATAGATACAAGACTGAACTCATTTCCTAAAGTTACAAGTAAAGATGTTTTAGATGATACTGAAAGCTCTGACGATACTATAAGTGATAGTTTATCATAATATAGTGATATTTTAGAATAAATAGCTCAAATTGAAGAAAACGTATTTAATAATGTAGCAAACCAATATAGTGAATTCGAATCATTGAGAATTAAACAAGTTTAAGGTGACGGTAATTGTTTATTTAGGGCCATTTTAGCATCTTTAAAATAACCAGAATAATAACACTCCGCATTAAGACATCTTTGTATGAGCTATATTGAAAATAATAAGGACTTGTACGAAGATGCCGTTTGCAAACATTCATTCAGAAACTTTTAATAGTATATAAATTACATGAAATAAGAATCTAAATGGGGCGGTTTTATTGAGCTTAAAGCTTTAAGTCATATATACAAATCATAGATACAGATTTTTAATGCCAAAGGAAATGAACCAATAACGTTTCCAATATAAATAATTAATGACACTATTTATTAAGATAAAATTAGAATAAATTACAGGGATAATCACTTTAATGCTATTATTGATATGAACGATAATAATTAGTAGTAAATAAAATAGTAGCAAGTTTCAATTAATAACTAACAAGAAGATCATAGTAATAATGATGAATGGATTAAAAAATTGATTATTTAATTTCAATAGCTTGATGTTGGCAATTCTAAAGAATTTACTGATTTAAAGATTGATAAAAAAAATGACTTAGATTCAAAACTTATTTACGATCAATTTTAGCATGAAATTAGTAAATATCGTCATGCCGAAAATAAAATATACCCTCCTCTTTAGTAAAAATACAAATACTATAAATAATTTTTTATTAAAGTAAATTAATCAATATTTTATTGTAAATTATAAATTAAAAAATTATATTTATCTTAAATTTCTTAAATTAATGTAAATACAACTTAAACATTTCTTAAAAATTATTGCCTACAAATAAATAATAATTTCTCAATTGATGTTAGATTGATATTCAAGTTATCTCTACCATATTTTTATGGTAGTTTCATTGTACATATTAACCAAAGATAAAGATAAAATTTAGTCTGTATTCTTTAAATATTAAAGCGTAAATTAATATGGAATTGTAAAAATATTATTTAATATTTTTTTATTAAAATATTGAAATTAATTTTTTATTATGTGATAATTTTATTTATTTTACTCATTCATAAAAGTGCACATAGATACTAAAACCTGATAGATTACTAAGTAAATAAAATAAATCCTGATAAAGGTAATAAAAACAGAAATACTTATAAAGCTCTTAAAGGACAATTGCATAAAACAGCAAAATTATATTAACCGCATTATTCAAATTAATAATTAAGTGAAGTAAGTGAATCATTGTACGTAATTAAAGATTTGTAAAACATAAAAGATGAAAAGTTTTATGTTCTTCCCTACATACATGAAATATCAGATATAATAAGTAAGGGTCATAGATAATAAAATTCCACAGGTTTACATTACAATGTATATCAAACTATAGATTTGCTAAAATAAATAAAATTGCTTACATATTATTAGTTATTTATTTTTGGTTCTTTTTAATAAAAGAATTCAAGATTTGGGAGAAATGAAAATGAAATGTACCAACAACCAATTATATGCAATTAATCTAATTATAATATTCTCTCACTAATTAAACTACTAATCAATCTCTTCAATGACGGCTTTCACTGACTACTTGATGCACTTGGGAGTACTTGCCTCGTCTGATCTCCTCTGCCTACGGCTTGATGTTCGCGGTGTACCAGGCAAGGAGCTTGTCCGCCTCCAGGGTCTCGCACTGCTTCACGAGGAGGGTGAGGATCTTCTCTGGGAGCAGGGGACACTTGGCGAAGATCTTCCTGAGGAATGTGTGCAGCTGGTCTTCGGAGTTCTCCTACATAAGTTGCAGCCGGTCCTGTATCTCAAGGACCTTTGACTGGGGGGTGAGCTTCTTGTAGGCGCCGAGGTTGCTCTTCTTCAAAGATTGCTCGATGTCCTGCTTGAAGTGTTGGAGATCTGAGCGTGCTCCTGTTACCACCTGCCAGTGCCATGCCATGAGTGCCTCAGCCTCGTGAGCTGCGGGCGCCCCTGTTCTTTTCATGACTTCGTGGACTCTGGGCAGCTCTGGAAATGACGCGAGGTGATGTCTGTACTCGTGAATTAGAGCTAGCTGATCTCTGACTTGGAGGAGGGACTGCATGATCTTGGCCTCTTCCTGGGAGCTGGTGGTCTTGTCATCCTGAGAATGTTTTTATCTCTGTAGGGTTTGGTGCCATGTTTTGTCTAATTAAATTCAAATGTTAAAACTAATATATTACAGAGAGTCGTTAATTTAGTGTAATTAAGCGGTATTAATATAATAGGTCTGATCAAAAATACTTACCTCAAATTTTCTACATATGATTTTTTGGCAAAACAGTATTGCAAACGATGACAAAAAAGAATTTTTCTCTTGAGGGGGTGGCAGGGGCACCACGCGATTCTCCACATTTCATTTTACGGAAATGGAATGTCCGACTCAGACATCTATCACAGGGGCCGAGATAAGTTGAGATCATTATTGGGGTAGAAATGTTGGGCTGAATTATGGAAATCTTGAATACCATATCAACTTGAAAGTTTTAATCAGACATTCCTCAAGCTCAAGTGGTCCAGGGCCGCGACCAGGGTCCTCTGGAACTCGTGCTGAAGCCAGGGCCTATCCATCTGCGAGATTAGGAGGGGCAGGTGTGCGATGTACTCGTGCAGTTGCTTCCTAAAGGGGTTACGATAAGTGAGCTTGCTTAGGAGCGTTGGCGGATCCTGCTCTAAGCTAGAAGGAATTCCTCTGCATAGCAGTGTATTTGCCTTGGCGGATTCTCATCTAATATTTTAGTATATCAATTACTCAATGAATATTACTGGTAGTCTACTAAAGGAGTCTTGAACGGCCTCAATATCTGCCCATGCGGTAGGATCGGATGTAGCTACAGTGTGATCAGTGTTAGCCTAGTTGTTCATGATGAGTGCAGCAATGATATTGTCCTCAACATTGCGGTTAGGGAAGCTAGTCGTTGGACATTTGAACAAGCCAGCTAAGGATATTGACAGTCTCGGAAATGTGATGCATGCTCTTGCCAATAGGTGCTTCACCTTGGGCTTGAGGAAAGGTTGTTGAGTCTTCATAGAGGACGGCACTAATCTTGCTGTAGGGCATAGCAACATGTGAAGTCAAAGGAACATCTCTAACAGTTGGGCCTGGTAATCTCAAGGGGTCGAGGACCAGAGTGTCCGTTAGGACGCCTAGATTAACGACCCATTAATGGGTGCCCAGGTAGGGGATCTCCACATCCTCCACCAGGCTTAGCTGAGGGCGTCGTCTCCAACTGATCTCTCATAGTATGAATAGGGCCCACATCAGAGATGTTTTTAGTGGTTGCAGTTGTCATCTTCTACTATAAGGTTTACAAAGGGCCCCCACCTCTGACCTCGGGCGTGTCTGCCCTATTTGGTAGTGTCGTTCGCGATCGCAAGGTCTGATCCATGGTTTCATCGTTGCCCCCTTCGCACATGTAGGTGCCTTCTGGAGGAAATGTGAGCTTTCTAACGGCCGCCCGCATCTCAATGCTGTGCTCGACGATCTCCCTGTGGTGGGTGGTGACATTGTCGCCGAAGATGGTGGCCACCACATCGTGAATCTCCTTCTTTGATCTCTCACCAACGGTCATGTTGTCCAGGAGGCAGCGCAGCCTGGCCTCGAAGATGGCGGCGTCCAGGGTGTGAGTGGGCGCGAAGTACGCCTGAATGTTGGGAGAGAGCTACTGCATGTCCAGCTCGACTGTCTCGGATGAGAGGAAGGGTATTATGTCATTCGACACTCTGTTATCAGGGCTCAGCATTGGTATAGGTGGGATTGGGTTTTATTATAATAATTAGTTAAGGATATAAGGAATAAAATTTAACTCAAATCACTCATTTAAATTTGGTTGCTTTTTAATTTCTGAAGGCCCCCCTATATATATATATATATATATATATATATATGTACTATTTGTTAATTTCTTAAAAAGCAACCAAATCAGTTTATAATAATAAAAATATTAAATTAATAGACTTTTGAATTTAAAATAACAACCACCTTATTCAAATTCAATTTACTCTTTTATCAATTTTTTTATATTTATATAGGTATATTATATTAAAGATATAAAAATAAAGTATAGTAAAGGAATTATAAATAACTTAACAATTCATTATCGCGGTTAATAATTTCTGCACTAAAGTATTTAAAGATTTTTCCAATTTCACAAAATTATATCGAATTATTTCCACCTATCATGCATAATAAAATAAAAATTAATGAATAAAAATTCATAATACAACATGAAATAATTATTGTAATATGTAAATTTTCAAATTTTAACTAATTTTATAAAAAACACATTAAACATAAATTACTATGGAATGGAAACAGATATAACAAAATATGTTAAAAACTGTCAAGGATGTATATAAATTGGTAGCATAGGCAAGATAAAAAATAAAGAATTTTAACCTATAGACACGACAAAGCCATTGGAAAGAGTATAAATAGATCTAACAAGTATTAAGCATCTAAATGATGAATACCCCTTTTTAATTTGTTTTGTAGACCACTTTTCAAAATTTGCCTATGCAACACCAATAAAAGATAAGAGTGCATAAACAGTAATCAAATAAATTAAGAAATTTATAATATAATTCGGGGTACCTAGAATTATACAAACTGACAATGGATTAGAATTCAAGAATTAACTAATGAATGATCTTATCCATAATTAGTAAAATCTTGAGCATTTAACATCTAGACCTTACAATCCTAGGGCCTAAGGGTGCGTGGAAGCATTTAACAAAGGTATTAAAAGAGGTTTATTACAAATCTATCATTAATAACATATAATTAAATGTCTACCCATCATAAATCCCTTCATTATATCTCCATTTTTCAATTAATTATAAAGAAAATTCTTCTTATACAATTATGAAATTAGATCAAGAATATATTGTAATTTTTTATAGCCTTTGATGCAGAATGCCCAAAAGAATAAAACTAGATCATATTAAATTATATGGTACTATTTTATATAATAAAGAAAATGTATTTATTAATAAAGAAATTAGTAAAAAAAAATAAATAAAAAAAAAACTATACTATTAAATAATTGAATTGACTCTATATAAACTATACATAAACCCCAAAGAGATTAATCTTAAATAAAAATGTTTTAAAATTGAAGGCCTGTACACAGAAAAGGGATGATTGTCCAATAACATGATTCATTTTAGATAAAAGATGCTGTTAGAGATTATTTAAGTAAGTATAACAATCAAATACATTCTACAACAAAATTCAAACCTGTTGTAGTATTTCATGCTTAAGACCAATAACTCTTATAATAATGTAAAGAAAATAGACAAAAAGTTATAAACAAGCGTATTCAAGTATCACATTTGTTCAAGGAGGGAGAAATTTGTGTACTGATTGATAAAATCAAAGTTATTAATTAAAATGAAATTAAATTATTAACTGGAATGTTAGGAAGAAATAAAGTTTATAGAATCATTTGCACAATAAAGTTAATACACAAAGGGGTTATTTATATTAAAATAGCAGATTAAATAGATTTACCCTTAAATTTAAATTGCAATTAGTACTATAGGACTGAACCTTAAAATTTGAGACATTTTCACAAATAAGATTAATGACAACAAACTAAGCAATTTAATATTCTAATTTTATTTTATTAATTCATATAGTATTTTCTAACTATCATAGTATTTTTTAATTTTAAATATAAATATAGAATTTTTAAATCCCTAAAACCGAATTATCAAATTATATGTTTTTTAATAAAACTTAACTTAAAAAAAATATGTACGTCTATAATATAAAAGATGGATAACATTTTTACAAATAATTACTTAGATATAAAATTAGTTATTCTGTTTATTTATATAAAATATACCCAAAAATATTTATATAGAGGTAAAATTTATATTGATAATTCTAATTTTTATATCAATTGTTAAAAGTAAGATAATTAATTCTCCGACAGTTATTTATAACTATCTTTAAAATAAAGTAAATTTAAATTGTATAATATAATAATTTTTTTATATATAAAAATAATTATTTATATTACAATAGTAATTCATTATGAAGTATAAATAACTTATAAGTCCTTAACATATAATATTAGAGTAAGTTTTTATAAGAAAAGTGATATTTTAATAGGGGTGGGGTATGGGAATGGGCCCGGGTGAGAGGGTTGGGGTGGGGCGGAAGGTGGGGTATCTCCGGTAGGAACAATTGATCATTAAAACTTAAAAAAAGTTTTAATTTGCCTGATTTTACTTCATAAAATAACAGATTTATTAAAATTCTTACTAATAAAATGGAGAAGATCCCAATTAACTGATCGTGAGAATATCAGTCTTAAATCGAGATATGGCTGAGCTTGCAGATGCTGAATCTTAATATCAACTTTAATAGAAGCAACGAAGATAAGGATGTGAAAGAGCACCGATTTCAAGAAATATACGACAAATAATGGTGAAATTGATTAAAGAATTTATTTGATGCTGAGGCTAGCAAGACAAGATCACTGTTTTATTACTATAAATTTATTTATTAAATTATAAGCTTATTTCGTATACCCCCTTTGTTTTATAAATAACATTGACTTATAGTGATAAAATAAGGGCTAAATAAAATAGAATTGTTAAGTGCTTCTATGATTTGAAGCTTTAAGTGAACTCAAAAGTTTTTTGTGGTATCGAGTCTTAGCTTTCACTATTCCTAAGCACATTGTATCAAATAGTTGACGCTACGTGAAAGCCTGTAATTCATTATTTTGTCTTAACGAACCCAATCCAATTAATTTGGGGGGATATTTTAAATGTAGGACTCGCCTTCAGCTTTCGTAAACAGTCTCTTCTGTATAATCTTTAATTTGTGGAACAGATGAAACTGTCACATCGCTTCGTTTTAAGAACTTTGAATTTTACTAATAAAAATATTACCTCTTTTTCTACTGTTAATATGCTTCGAAAGAAGTATATATTAGGGTAATTCATTTTGGGCAAATAAGCCCCTCATTCTTAGGTTAATAAGTCATACATCTTCTTGGACCTAATTTCATTCCTCGCTTGGCTGACATGGATTTCTAGCAAATTGTTCTTTAAGTTCATATGCCAAAGTTTATAGTTATTAAGTATTAATAATTAATACTTAAATAAGAAATATTGTTAGTAATTTAATATATGCAATTAAAAATAAATAATTAGTAACAAACTAAATTACTCTACAATATAGTAATTTTTCTATAAAGATATAATTTTATGATTTAATATTGTATAAATATGTTTGAATTGGAAAATTAATCAAAAATAAATAAATATTAAATCAAAGTTGTAGCTGTTAAAGTTGATGAATTTAAACGATCTTGGCTCATTCGATAGAGAATTCAATTTTAGCTGGACTTTGCTATTGGCGGTACTATTTCAGCTCATCCATAGACCGAGTTAACTCGACTCTAATGTGAGGTAAATTTAATGAATTTAGAGATATTTCATTTATATCTCTAAATTCATTAAATTTACCTCACATTAGAGTCGAGTTAACTCGGTCTATGGATGAGCTGAAATAGTACCGCCAATAGCAAAGTCCAGCTAAAATTGAATTCTCTATCGAATGAGCCCAAGATCGTTTAAATTCATCAACTTTAACAGCTACAACTTTGATTTAATATTTATTTATTTTTGATTAATTTTCCAATTCAAACATATTTATACAATAACTTTAAAAATATTAAATGAAAAGTACTATTAAAGAGCCATATAATCAATAGGACAAAAGAAAATTTTTTGCATCAGAAAAATATTTTGAATTTCACAGAACATGATGACAATGAAATTTACGACGGCATTTCAAATGATGAAAATTATTCTATAACTGAAATCGTGCTTTGTAAGACTACTTTCCTAATTGTACCTGGACTGTACGATGTAGAAAATTAAAAAATAGTTTCACTAACATAATTAAAAAAAGGACTCTTGAGGACACCCTTGTATAGAGAATTGAAGGATAAACATCTGAGATTTTCATTTTTGATCCAGGGCGTATTATTAGTGCTAAGATTTCTTATAGCTATGAATTTTCTTTTTAACTAGAGAATAAATTGATTAGACAATAAAACGAATAGATAAACTACATAGATCATTATGTATAGAAAAATAGTTTAGAATATGAAAATAAAGCTTATATAATATGTATAACAAAGAAATTTTTGAAAATACATATTTAGGACATTTATCCGACGATTCAAACTTTGTAAGTTGCTTATTTATTTTATATTCATTATAAAAATTTTTATTTATAATCAAAGTAAACAATTAATCCACCGATATGCAAAATATTGAAAATAATTATCCATTTGTTTCATTATTATTGGTGCTCTAAAAAGTAGTTAATGAAGCAATTTAAAATGAAATGATACGGGATAGTTAAAATATTAGGAACTAGTTCACAAAAAATTTACAAAACTAATAATGCTATAGCAATAATAGACTTTTCAAAACACGAATCATCAATATAAGTTATAAACTCTGCTAAGTTAAATAAAACGCAAATACAATCTGCTAAATAATTTCAATAAGTAGAATTTAAATCAAACTCTTGGGATAAATATGGAAAAAAAACAAATAAGAAATGGCATAACGAAGGGTTTAGGTTTTGCATAAACGAAGTTATTTATGATTGACAGAGAAACTAATAGAAACGATTGCTTAAAGAAAATATATATTGTAGACAATAACTATGTTTAAAATTTGAATGATGATAAACTTTTGATTAATATTGATGAGAGTAGTATCTAGAATTAATCTAAAACTTAAAGAATAAATTCGAATTTGGAAAATGAATTAATATAAATTAATTATGAATTACCTACAGTTATGTTTTTGGGAAATGTCCACAAACCCTGACAATATTATACTATCCGGATAGCGCATAAAAAATGAAAAGGTGGTTGTTAATTCTATAATTAATTTATCTATACTCCCAAGCGAGAAAACCCCATTATACTATTTTTGGGAGTTAGCTATAAATATAAATATCTTACTTTCTGGGATGATTCAGGAATATCGCCAATAATATAGTCCAACTGAAATTGCGGAATATGCTATAGAATCGACTTAGACTTGAATTTTTGAGTCACTTTGGATTTCATAACTGCCATGATTATAATATTTAATCAAATTAATTTTAATTCATTTTCCCAAATCGAATGCTTTCCTACAATAATACAAGCTGGAGTTAAAAAGGCTCAAGAAATTATAATAACTAACTCGTAAGAGAATACGGTGTTAATACTATAGATGCAGGCAGTACTTAGTGATGGATGAATTTTTTTTACACTTAATATTGAAAAATTTATTGAAGTACAGTGATTTACTTAAGATCATTGACTATCAAGATTAAACTTGTTAAATTAGATGCCTAATGTAGTTTATATTTTAGACAACTCAACTTATCACAAATTTGATATTGTAACACTCCAAAAATTTAGATTGATCTCTATTTCCGTAATATATCTGGGCCCTTATTAATTTCACTTGATTTCCATAGAAAAATTCTTTGTATCAATTAAAAGGGATATACAATAGATGCTTGAGTCATCTAGTATAGAAGAATTTATATAGAGTCTGACTCATCAGATTTCGACTAGTAATTTTGATTGAATTAAGAAAAACTATTTACCTAAAGAAGTTTTGACCTATTGAATAATTGATTTTATAAATCCGTGAATAACTAAGAAAAGAAATTCAAAGAGATAGATAATGTTAAACGATAAAAAACTTTTGAATAAACAAAATAAACACGTAGCTTAAATAATCTTTTTTTAATTGATATAATATCTAATAATAAATTCCAAATATTTAAAATTAATTTAAAAAATTATTTATTTATTTTTAATTTTTAAATTAAATAATTTTAGTTAATTAATAATTCAAACCATTTTAGTAATTCTCAATTCTTCTATCATTTAAATTTAATTTCAAATTTTAGCTGTAGGCATTTTATCTGAATTAGATCTTGTGAAGATCTATTATCTGTATTATTTATCCAAATAATAAGTTAATCACTTACCAAAATTTCTATGGTTTTTCTGAATTTTGTCTTCTCATTGCAAGTATATTTTAAAGATTTTTTATCATATTTTCAAAAAAACAGCCTTTAATGCCAATCAAACAATATTCCTTTGAATAATCAGGACTCTTAAAATGAATTAAATTTAGTTTATTTGTCAACATAGTCCATTCAAATGTCTAAACTACTTCATAACCTTAGTCTGTTAAGATTTAAAATCCATCCTATTAAGTATTGAATAGCGTCCGTAGTAACAATACCTTTGTTGAATTTAATTTAGTATTTATCTAAAGGTTTTATTTGACAGATAATGAAAGGAATGGCAATATGCTTTTTCCTGAGATTTTTTATAAGACAACTAACTTAAAAAAAGTACCAATCACGTTAAAAATTAAAGGATTTAAATTTTCGCATAGATAAAAATTAAACTGATCTGATATAGACTTTAATAACCTTGTCTAAACTAATTTAAAAAAGATAATCAAATAAAAATATCAACACCTAATTAAAAAATTAACTTAGGCAATCTTAAGTGTGATTATTTAAACTATTTTTGCTATTGAATATTTTTAAAAAAATCAATCATGTTCGACATATGGTTTCTACTTATAAAAGGAAAAGCATTGTATAAAGAAAGAATATTTAAAATATGTCTTAAAAAGGAAAAAGGTGGAATAAAGTAGCTTATGATTGCACTATTCAAGAAAGCCCCTAAAAGCTTGATTTGAGATGATTAATATGCTGAGCAATATAGACAATAAGAGAGAAAATAAGTCTTTGCAAGGCGTAGACGGTATGTTACATATATTCAAGTGATCATAGAGATGCATGTGATGCAACATTTGTATTATTTTCCCTTTTCTTCAATTTCGGCTTAAAATACTTTTGACACTTTATCAAATGACACAATAAAATTCTAATTGTTCTATTTCTAAAATGCTCATTAGATTAAAGAGAAAAATGTTCTTAAAGCTTAAGTTTTTAAACAAGCATTTCAAGGCTTCGACTATGTTTCGCCTAAAATGAATTGCTACACCTAAATCAAATTTAAATTCTTTACATTCTTTTATCGTTGCATTTCAAATTTTGCCGACGAGATGCTGATTGATTTTCTCAAAACAGAGATTTAAGAATTTATTTGAAATAGAAAATTAAAATTATTAACCTTTTTAAATTATCTTTTTCAAATCAGAGCAGCAAATGAATTCTAATGAAATATAGAAATTAAGTTTGAAATGGAAGATAATGAATAACCCGAATTTATCATTTTCACATTAAATTAGTATTAGCTTTATGAAATATTTTTAAAATAATGATTCCTCCCTCATTAAAGGATAAGTTTACTTCAAGTCAAAATCAATGCTTAGAAGATGTTAAGAATATTAAATCAAACTTGACCGACCAATAGAGATAAGTGAATTTTAAATATAAAGGCGCTTACCATACACTTAACGAAGAGAGAGAATAGTTTATTTGTGTTACTATTCTTATGAAAACCTTTTCTTTTTTTGCTAAAATAAATGACGGAAGATGAAATTCTTCTTTTGCAAGTTTAATGCAGCACATTTTATACATGATTGTATCTATAAATGCAATTCGCTAAGAAGACTCGCTTTATTTAATAAGAATTAAAAATAACGAATAAAGCACAAGCTCCAAAACAAACTATAGGAGAGTTAAAATTGAAAAGATATTAAATCAAGGAAGTTCAAAAGAATACAATCTTTGCTTAATATCTTTGCACGTTATAATCGAGATATGAGCAATTACTTTAATAACGACAAGAATATTACGTCCAACGACTTGATTTCACACTGGCTTATCAAACTTCAGATAAAATATTAAAGTAATAAGGGTTGAGAGAGCACATAAAGCTCGAAAGATCCTTCTGTATTTAAAGTTTAATCTTGCCTTTCTTATGATGAAAGAATTACGTGAAGGAAGGATATTTTATACAAGCTGAAGCAGAGAAATTCCTTTCATTTCCAAAATGAGCGAAGCAACAAGATATTCTCAATGCACTATTCAAGAAAGCCCCTAAAAGCTTGATTTGAGATGATTAATATGCTGAGCAATATAGACAATAAGAGAGAAAATAAGTCTTTGCAAGGCGTAGTCGGTATGTTACATATATTAGAGTGATCATAGAGATGCATGTGATGAAACATTTGTATTATTTTTTTCCCTTTCTTCAATTTCGGCTTTAGATACTTTTGACACTTTATCAAATGACACAATAAAATTCTAATTGTTCTATTTCTAAAATACTCATTAGATTAAAGAGAAAAATGTTCTTAAAAGCTTAAGTTTTTAAACAAGCATTTCAAGGCTTCGAACATGTTTCGCCTAAAATGAATTGCTACAGCTAAATTAAATTTAAATTCTTTACATTCTTTTATCTTTGCATTTCAATTTTTGCCGACGAGATGCTGATTGATTTTCTCAAAACAGAGATTTAAGAATTTATTTGAAATACAAAATTAAAATTATGAACTTTTTTAAATTTGTCTTTCAAATCAGAGCAGCAAATGAATTCTAATGAAATATAGAAATTAAGTTTGAAATGGAAGATAATGAATAACCCGAATTTATCATTTTCACATTAAATTAGTATTAGCTTTATGAAATATTTTTTAAAATAATGATTCCTCCCTCATTAAAGGGTAAGTTTACTTCAAGTCAAAATCAATGCTTAGAAGATGTTAAGAATATTAAATCAAACTTGACCGACCTATAGAGATAAGTGAATTTTAAATAGAAAGGCGCCTACCATACACTTAACGAAGAGAGAATAGGAATTTTAATGAAATATAGAAATTAAGTTTGAAATGGAAGATAATGAATAACCCGAATTTATCATTTTCACATTAAATCAGTCTTAGCTTTATGAAATATTTTTAATGATTCCTCCCTCATTAAAGGATAAGTTTACTTCAAGTCAAAATCAATGCTTAGAAGATGTTAAGAATATTAAATCAAACTTGACCGACCTGTAGAGATAAGTGAATTTTAAATATAAAGGCGCTTACCATACACTTAACGAAGAGAGAATAGTTTATTTGTGTTACTATTCTTATGAAAACCTTTTCTTTTTTTGCTAAAATAAATGACGAAAGATGAAATTCTTCTTTTGCAAGTTTAATGCAGCACACTTTATAACATGATTGTATCTATAAATGCAATTCGCTAAGAAGACTCGCTTTATTTAATAAGAATTAAAAATAACGAATAAAGCACAAGCTCCAAAACAAACTATAGGAGAGTTAAAATTGAAAAGATATTAAATCAAGGAAGTTCAAAAGAATACAATCTTTGCTTAATTCATCTTTGCACGTTATAATTGAGATATGAGCAATTACTTTAATAACGACAAGAATATTGCGTCCAACGACTTGATTTCACACTGGCTTATCAAACTTCAGATAAAATATTAAAGTAATAAGGGTTGAGAGAGCACATAAAGCTCGAAAGATCCTTATATATTTAAAGTTTAATCTTGCCTTTCTTATGATGAAAGAATTACGTGAAGGAAGGATATTTTATACAAGCTGAAGCAGAGAAATTCCTTTCATTTCCAAAATGAGCGAAGCAACAAGAAATTCTCAATGCACTATTCAAGAAAGCCCCTAAAAGCTTGAATTGAGATGATTAATATGCTGAGCAATATAGACAATAAGAGAGAAAATAAGTCTTTGCAAGGCGTAGTCGGTATGTTACATATATTAGAGTGATCATAGAGATGCATGTGATGAAACATTTGTATTATTTTTTTCCCTTTCTTCAATTTCGGCTTTAGATACTTTTGACACTTTATCAAATGACACAATAAAATTCTAATTGCTCTATTTCTAAAATACTCATTAGATTAAAGAGAAAAATGTTCTTAAAAGCTTAAGTTTTTAAACAAGCATTTCAAGGCTTCGACTATGTTTCGCCTAAAATGAATTGCTACACCTAAATCAAATTTAAATTCTTTACATTCTTTTATATTTGCATTTCAAATTTTGCCGACGAGATGCTGATTGATTTTCTCAAAACAGAGATTTAAGAATTTATTTGAAATAGAAAATTAAAATTATTAACCTTTTTAAATTATCTATTTCAAATCAGAGAAGCAAATGAATTCTAATAAAATATAGAAATTAAGTTTGAAATGGAAGATAATGAATAACCCGAATTTATCATTCTCACATTAAAGTAGTCTTAGCTTTATAAAATATTTTTAAAAAAAAGATACCTCCCTCATTAAAAGATAAGTTTACTTCAAGTCAAAATTAATGCTTAGAAGATGTTAAGAATATTTAATCAAACTTGACCGACCTGTAGAGATAAGTGAATTTTAAATATAAAGGCGCTTACCATACACTTAACGAAGAGAGAATAGTTTATTTGTGTTACTATTCTTATGAAAACCTTTTCTTTTTTTGCTAAAATAAATGACGGAAGATGAAATTCTTCTTTTGCAAGTTTAATGCAGCACATTTTATAACATGATTGTATCTATAAATGCAATTCGCTAAGAAGACTCGCTTTATTTAATAAGAATTAAAAATAACGAATAAAGCACAAGCTCCAAAACAAACTATAGGAGAGTTAAAATTGAAAAGATATTAAATCAAGGAAGTTCAAAAGAATACAATCTTTGCTTAATTCATCTTTGCACGTTATAATTGAGATATGAGCAATTACTTTAATAACGACAAGAATATTGCGTCCAACGACTTGATTTCACACTGGCTTATCAAACTTCAGATAAAATATTAAAGTAATAAGGGTTGAGAGAGCACATAAAGGCTCGAAAGATCCTTCTGTATTTAAAGTTTAATCTTGCCTTTCTTATGATGAAAGAATTACGTGAAGGAAGGATATTTTATACAAGCTGAAGCAGAGAAATTCCTTTCATTTCCAAAATGAGCGAAGCAACAAGATATTCTCAATGCACTATTCAAGAAAGCCCCTAAAAGCTTGATTTGAGATGATTAATATGCTGAGCAATATAGACAATAAGAGAGAAAATAAGTCTTGCAAGGCGTAGTCGGTATGTTACATATATTCGAGTGATCATAGAGATGCATGTGATGCAACATTTGTATTATTTTTCCCTTTTTTTCAATTTCGGCTTAAAATACTTTTGACACTTTATCAAATGACACAATAAACTTCTAATTGTTCTATTTCTAAAATGCTCATTAGATTAAAGAGGAAAATGTTCTTAAAAGCTTAAGTTTTTAAACAAGCATTTCAAGGCTTCGACTATGTTTCGCCTAAAATGAATTGCTACTGCTAAATTAAATTTAAATTCTTTACATTCTTTTATCTTTGCATTTCAATTTTTGCCGACGAGATGCTGATTGATTTTCTCAAAACAGAGATTTAAGAATTTTTGAAATAGAAAATTAAAATTATTAACTTTTTTATATTATGTTTTTCAAATCAGAGCAGCAAATGAATTCTAATGAAATATAGAAATTAAGTTTGAAATGGAAGATAATGAATAACCCGAATTTATCATTTTCACATTAAATTAGTCTTAGCTTTATGAAATATTTTAAAAATAATGATTCCTCCCTCATTAAAGGGTAAGTTTACTTCAAGTCAAAATCAATGCTTAGAAGATGTTAAGAATATTAAATCAAACTTGACCGACCTATAGAGATAAGTGAATTTTAAATAGAAAGGCGCCTACCATACACTTAACGAAGAGAGAATAGGAATTTTAATGAAATATAGAAATTAAGTTTGAAATGGAAGATAATGAATAACCCGAATTTATCATTTTCACATTAAATCAGTCTTAGCTTTATGAAATATTTTTAAATAATGATTCCTCCCTCATTAAAGGATAAGTTTACTTCAAGTCAAAATTAATGCTTAGAAGATGTTAAGAATATTTAATCAAACTTGACCGACCTGTAGAGATAAGTGAATTTTAAATATAAAGGCGCTTACCATACACTTAACGAAGAGAGAATAGTTTATTTGTGTTACTATTCTTATGAAAACCTTTTCTTTTTTTGCTAAAATAAATGACGAAAGATGAAATTCTTCTTTTGCAAGTTTAATGCAGCACACTTTATAACATGATTGTATCTATAAATGCAATTCGCTAAGAAGACTCGCTTTATTTAATAAGAATTAAAAATAACGAATAAAGCACAAGCTCCAAAACAAACTATAGGAGAGTTAAAATTGAAAAGATATTAAATCAAGGAAGTTCAAAAGAATACAATCTTTGCTTAATTCATCTTTGCACGTTATAATTGAGATATGAGCAATTACTTTAATAACGACAAGAATATTGCGTCCAACGACTTGATTTCACACTGGCTTATCAAACTTCAGATAAAATATTAAAGTAATAAGGGTTGAGAGAGC
This sequence comes from Oxytricha trifallax, assembly GCA_000711775.1. Classification (NCBI taxonomy): domain Eukaryota; phylum Ciliophora; class Spirotrichea; order Sporadotrichida; family Oxytrichidae; genus Oxytricha; species Oxytricha trifallax. Next base: position 27,011 of record ARYC01001579.1, read on the forward strand.
ACATAAAGCTCGAAAGATCCTTATATATTTAAAGTTTAATCTTGCCTTTCTTATGTTGAAAGAATTACGTGAAGGAAGGATCTTTTATACAAGCTGAAGCAGAGAAATTCCTTTCATTTCCAAAATGAGCGAAGCAACAAGAAATTCTCAATGCACTATTCAAGAAAGCCCCTAAAAGCTTGATTTGAGATGATTAATATGCTGAGCAATAAAGACAATAAGAGAGAAAATAAGTCTTTGCAAGGCGTAGTCGGTATGTTACATATATTAGAGTGATCATAGAGATGCATGTGATGCAACATTTGTATTATTTTTCCCTTTTTTTCAATTTGGGCTTTAGATACTTTTGACACTTTATCAAATGACATAATAAAATTCTATTTGGTTCTTTTTCTAAGATGTTAATTAGCTTATAGAGAAAAATGTTCTTAAAAGCTTAAGTTTTTAAACAAGCATTTCAAGGCTTCGACTATGTTTTCGCCTAAAATGAATTGCTACACCTTAATCAAATTTAAATTCTTTACATTCTTTTATCTTTGCATTTCAATTTTTGCCGACGAGATGCTGATTGTTTTTCTCAAAACAGAGATTTAAGAATTTATTTGAAATAGAAAATTAAAATTATTAACTTTTTTATATTATGTTTTTCAAATCAGAGCAGCAAATGAATTCTAATGAAATATAGAAATTAAGTTTGAAATGGAAGATAATGAATAACCCGAATTTATCATTTTCACATTAAATTAGTCTTAGCTTTATGAAATATTTTAAAAATAATGATTCCTCCCTCATTAAAGGGTAAGTTTACTTCAAGTCAAAATCAATGCTTAGAAGATGTTAAGAATATTAAATCAAACTTGACCGACCTATAGAGATAAGTGAATTTTAAATAGAAAGGCGCCTACCATACACTTAACGAAGAGAGAATAGGAATTTTAATGAAATATAGAAATTAAGTTTGAAATGGAAGATAATGAATAACCCGAATTTATCATTTTCACATTAAATCAGTCTTAGCTTTATGAAATATTTTTAAAATAATGATTCCTCCCTCATTAAAGGATAAGTTTACTTCAAGTCAAAATTAATGCTTAGAAGATGTTAAGAATATTTAATCAAACTTGACCGACCTGTAGAGATAAGTGAATTTTAAATATAAAGGCGCTTACCATACACTTAACGAAGAGAGAATAGTTTATTTGTGTTACTATTCTTATGAAAACCTTTTCTTTTTTTGCTAAAATAAATGACGAAAGATGAAATTCTTCTTTTGCAAGTTTAATGCAGCACACTTTATAACATGATTGTATCTATAAATGCAATTCGCTAAGAAGACTCGCTTTATTTAATAATAATAAAAAATAACGAATAAAGCACATGCTCCAAAACAAACTATAGGAGAGTTAAAATTGAAAAGATATTAAATCAAGGAAGTTCAAAAGAATACAATCTTTGCTTAATTCATCTTTGCACGTTATAATTGAGATATGAGCAGTTACTTTAATAACGACAAGAATATTGCGTCCAATGACTTGATTTCACACTGGCTTATCAAACTTCAGATAAAATATTAAAGTAATAAGGGTTGAGAGAGCACATAAAGCTCGAAAGATCCTTATATATTTAAAGTTTAATCTTGCCTTTCTTATGATGAAAGAATTACGTGAAGGAAGGATCTTTTATACAAGCTGAAGCAGAGAAATTCCTTTCATTTCCAAAATGAGCGAAGCAACAAGAATTTCTCAATGCACTATTCAAGAAAGCCCCTAATAGCTTGAATTGAGATGATTAATATGCTGAGCAATAAAGACAATAAGAGAGAAAATAAGTATTTGCAAGGCGTAGTCGGTATGTTACATATATTAGAGTGATCATAGAGATGCATGTGATGCAACATTTGTATAATTTTTTCCCTTTCTTAAATTTCGGCTTTAGATACTTTTGACACTTTATCAAATGACACAATAAAATTCTATTTGGTTCTATTTCTAAAATGTTCATTAGCTTATAGAGAAAAATGTTCTTAAAAGCTTAAGTTTTTAAACAAGCATTTCAAGGCTTCGACTATGTTTCGCCTAAAATGAATTGCTACACCTTAATCAAATTTAAATTCTTTACATTCTTTTATATTTGCATTTCAAATTTTGCCGACGAGATGCTGATTGATTTTCTCAAAACAGAGATTTAAGAATTTATTTGAAATAGAAAATTAATATTATTAACCTTTTTCAATTATCTTTTTTCAAATCAGAGCAGCAAATGAATTCTAATGAAATATAGAAATTAAGTTTGAAATGGAAGATAATGAATAACCCGAATTTATCATTTTCACATTAAATTAGTATTAGCTTTATGAAATATTTTTTAAAATAATGATTCCTCCCTCATTAAAGGATAAGTTTACTTCAAGTCAAAATCAATGCTTAGAAGATGTTAAGAATATTAAATCAAACTTGACCGACCTGTAGAGATAAG
>ARYC01001580.1:0-11172 GCA_000711775.1 Oxytricha trifallax
AAAAGTGTGCTAAAGAAGGGAGAGTGAATGTATATAAATAAGTTTTGTAGTAAAGTTAATGAATATATAAGTCACATTTAAAATTCTTTAGAAGGACTTGGCTTCTCTTTCTTTTCTTCTATTCTTGCTTCCCTCCTCCTAAGTTTCTTCTCTTGCTGCCAGCTCCAGCATCTATGTTCATTTACTCTGGAGGCTATATATTTGAATAGAGTCTCTTGCTAACTTCATACTTTGTCTGTGACATTCGCTCTCTGTGAAGCTTGCTCTATTCCTTCATCAAGAAGATGCCAGTTCCAGATTTTTCTAAAGAGTTAAGCTAAAAATCTTACTAGAAATATAAGGGTGCTTCTGCAGCTCTGATAGCCAGCCCTCACTTATCTTGATCCCTTGCTTTTCCTTATCTTCTGATGAGATGCTGTACCTCTTCTTATGAGATTCTTGAATAATTTCTTTCAAGTAATCACCTTTAATTGTTGCAAGTATGCCAAAGAAATAGTTTCTTTCAGGTAGTTTATTTGACAACTGCTCTTAGTAGGCAGGTACTGCGAAACCTCTGGGTCATTCATAGCATCATAGTATAAGTTAGTCACTGAGATTTCTGGATAGTTTGGAATCTCTGCAAACTTTACATCTTAAGTTTTCAATTCTTTCTTCTCTTCGCAGATATTGCTCTTAAAAATGAAATTTTAGTACCTTCCATTGTTGGCAGGAACAAACCAACTACATAATCAAGATTATTTGCTATGATTTTATTACCTTGCTGCACCAGGTAGCGATTCAAAATCCTCCTTGCTTCTAAATCTTTGAATCAATTCTTGTGCTTGCACTCTTTTCATTGCATCATTCATTGACTCCATCTTGTTTACAGATCTAAGAGATGATATTCAAATATAAGTTTATTGATTTCAATTATATACCTCTGTAAAATTACAATTAAATATGGGCATCCTATAGGAGGTCAACCTCTAAGTAGGATATGGAGAAGGTTTTGAGAACTGGTTTGATACTTGGGAGATTGATATCAATTTCTACTGTTATAGTTCCATATTTTTAAATTTAAATTGGTACGTACTTAATTAGGAGCAGCTCCTAAAATGCTAGTACTTAATTAGGAGCACCTCCTAAAATGCTAGTACTTAATTAGGAGCATTAATTAAAGCTAGTACTTAATTAGGAGCACCCTAGTTTATATCATAAAATGACAAAATACCTCCTAAAACTGTACGTACTTAATTAGGAGCACCTCCTAAATTGGTACGTGCTATAATCAACTTATTATTGAAAGTTAAAATGGTTACTTTCTCACCTAATATTTAGAGCTGGATCGTCTCTTAACACTCATATTTCTTCTCTAGTACTCCAAAAACCTCCCTTGAAACTTGTAGACTTGCAAAGCTCTCATATAAGCTCTCAGTTATAGAGGCAGTTTTATAATTTTAAATCAAATTTAAATATGAGCGCTAACATTTTAAGAAAAACAACAGCACTTCCATCAAACTAAATGAGACTTACCTTTGGCAGCAATAAAAAGTGTGATAGCTGTGAGATGAACTCACTTAAAGAGCAACCAGAGCTATCACTTGAGGTCTCTGTTATTAAAATAGAAATTAATAATAGAAAATTAATGGCAAACAAGTGTGTCGGAGACAGAGAGGAGGAGAAAGTTAGAAATGAAGTTTCTATGTAAGCAGATGAAGTTGAAGTATTTTTTTGTGAGAAGTGTGAAAGAGACTTCACTTATAAGTCTAGCTGGTACAGGCATATGAAGGTCCATAAGGAAGCTAAGCCTACTGTTTACTTAAAGCATGACAAAGTTGATGGAAAGTATGATTGCTTTGAGGGCCATAAGCAGTCCTCTCACACAAAAGACTTAAAGAAGCATCTTTTAAAAGCCCACAAGAAAGAGATAGAAGTTGAAGATTAAGACACTCAACTGAAGTTGCTCAACAAAAGAAAAGCAAGGAAACCTCTTTAAGCTGCTGAGCTTTAACAAGCAAGCGAATCAGAGTATGTGAGGGTTGCACGCAACCTCTTAGCATCAGAGGTCACTAAAATCATGATTAAAATATAATACAAGAAAATTCCAGTACTAGCATAGATTGATTTAGATACTTCTCTCTAAAGCTGCCTAATTCTAGAGGACTCCTATGACAAGAAAGTTATTAAGGATCATCAGTATGCTTACAAGGTATATCCTTCAACTATCTCCTTAGTGATGATAAATATTAAATGGAGTTTACTAATGAGTATTAAGTACTCACTCAGGCTAAGTTTAAAGAGTGCAAATACTTAATAAAGCTAGATGCTGTTCTCCTAGCCAAAGATCATGAGGCTTTCAGACTACCACTCTTTGAAATGACACTCAGAGATTTCATATCTGATCAAAGAAATCATAGATAGCTTGCATTAATAGCAACATAAGCTATTCAAGGTATCAAAGAACTTCATAAGTTAGGCTTTGTCCACAGGGATCTCAAGCCTGAGAATATAATGTTGAACTTTTCACCCGTGACAGTAACAATTATTGATTTCAACAGATCATTAAGAGTGGAAGTATCAAGGCTTGGAAGTGTTATGGGAACTCCAGGCTATCATCCAGAAAGAGAAGACTGGAGAGATGGTGTCTTTCAATGGGATTTGTGGGCTATGGCAGCAATAATCATAGAGTGCGATATGCCGCGCAATGAATACTATTCTACAAGGTGCGAGAAGGATGCCAAACAAAGAATAAAGCAATTTATTGACAAAACAAGAGTATCTCAATCAATGAAACAAATGGCAGAGTCAATAATAATAAAACCAAACTCAAGATCAAGACATATCAATAGAGCAGATAGAGTTGTGGTAAAGTAAGATAAACTTCAGACCTCTACCACATGATCCTAAAGTGCATTTTGAGTGATTAAATTAAATAAATTTACTATAAATTTCACATTAAAACCTAATAATAACCCCAACCCCTAACAAATTCCCAACAAATCAAAGCACTTATAAACCTCATTAAGGGGTTTTGGGGTTTTGATTAGTGCTCCACGTGATCCTGACCGATAACAACGTAAAAATCACTTGAAAATGCATGATTTCACAGATAATTCGTCGAATTTGTCAAAAAAGAGAAGTGAACACCTCTCATTAGTTCTTACCTTTTAAGTGGTCACGTCTTACCTGCCCTCGTTGATATCGTGACCATATCCATGACTACAGTGACCACATGAGCATCACTTATAATCCGTTTAATTCGTCAAATGACGTAAAAATTGAATCAGTGGCCACGTCCACACTTCCTTTTACTAGTTACATTATCACATGGTCACTGCCCTTGTGGTCACGTTGTAACTTAATTCGCGGTCCTCGTGACCCTGACCAATCTCAATCAAAACTCCTTAATGAGGTTTATAAGTGCTTTGATTTGTAGGGAATTTGTTAGGGGTTGGGGTTATTAATAGGTTTTAATGTGAAATTTATAGTAAATGTATTTAATTTAATCACTCAAAAATCACCTTAGGATCATGTGGGAGAGGTCTGAAGTTTATCTTACTTAACCACAACTCTATCTACTCTATTGATATGTTTGATCTTGAGTTTGGTTTAATTATTATTTACTCTGCCATTTGTTTTATTGATTGAGATACTATTGTTTTGTCAATAAATTGTTTTATTCTTTGTTTAGCATCCTTCTCGCATCTTGTAGAGTAGTATTCATTGCGAGGCATATCGCACTCTATTATTATTGCTGCTAAAGCCCACACATCCCACTAAAAGTCTACATCTCTCCATCCTCTCTTTCTGGATAGTACCCTTGCGTTCCCATTACAGTTCCAAGCCTTGATACTTCCACTCTTTAAGCTCTGTTGAAATCGATTATTGTACTCTTACAGGTGAGAAGTTTATCATTATATTTTCTGGCTTCAAATCTCTGTGAACAAACCCTGACTTATGAAGCTCTTTAATACCTTATACGGTCTGAGTCGCTATTTATCCAAAGTTACTTATGATTCCTTTGATCTGTTATGAAATCTCTTAGGGTCATTTCATAGAGTGGAAGTCTGAAAGCAACATGATCCTTGCAAGGAGAACAGCATCTAGCTTGATTAAGTAACTATACTCTTTAAACTTTGCTTGAGTGAATACTTGATACTAATTTGTAAACTCCATCTAATATTTATCATCACGTAAGAGATAGTTGAAGGGATACACCTTGTATGCGTATTGATGATCATTGATAACTTTCTTATCAAAGGAGTCTTCTAATATTAGGTAGCTTTAAAGAGAAGTATCTAGGTCAATTTAAGAAAGAAGCGGTATTTTCTTGTATTGAATCTTGATCATAATTTTTGTTATTTCAGAGGTCAGTTGGTTGCTTGCCTTCCTAACTTACTCTAACTCTCTTGCATATTCAGGCACTACGACCTTAGAATATTCCCTCGCTTTTCTATTGTTGAGAAGCTTCAGCTCAACTTCATGATTCTCACTTCTCTATCTTTCTTGTGAGCTTTTAATAGATGCTTCTTCAAGTCTCTTGTATGAGAGTATTGCTTATGGCAGTCAAAGCAGTCATACTTTCCATCTGTTTTATCATGCTTTAAGTATACAGTGGGCTTGGCTTCTCTATGCTCTTTCTTATGTCTGTACCAGCTTGATTTATGAGAAAAAACTCTCTCACATAGCTCACAAAAATAGACTTCAGCTTCTTCAGTTTGTATAGGAATTTCATTAATACCTTTCTCCTCCTCTTCTTGTCATAACAGAGACTTCAAGTGATAGCTCTGGTAGTTCCTTATGAGAGTTCATCTCACAGCTATCACACTTTTTATTGACGCCAAAGGTAAGTCTCATTTAGTTTGATGGAAGTGTTGTTGTTTTTCTTAAAATGTTTGCGCTCATATTTAAATTTGAATTTAAAATTATAAAACTGCCTCTATAACTGAGAGCTTATATTAGAGCTTTCCATGCCTACAAGTTTCAAGGGAAGTTTTAAGAGTATTATAGAAGAAATATGAGTGCTAAGAGACGATCCAGCTCTAAATATAGGTGAGAAAGTAACCATTTTAACTATCAATAATAAGTTTATTATAGCACGTACCTATTTAGGAGGTGCTCCTAATTAAGTACGTACTGTTTTATGAGGTATTTTGTCATTTTATGATTAAAATTAGGGTGCTCCTAATTAAGTACTAGCATTAATTAATGCTCCTAATTAAGTATTAGCATTTTAGGAGCTGCTCCTAATTAAGTATTAGCATTTTAGGAGCTGCTCCTAATTAAGTACGTACCAATTTAAATTAAAAAAGTATGGAACTATAACAGTAGAAATTGATATCAATCTCTCAAGTTTGAAACCAGTTCTCAAAACCTTCTCCACATCCTTCTAAGAGATTGACCTCCTATAGGATGCCCATATTTAATAGTAAGTTTTACAGAGCTTTATAATTGAAATCAATAAAGTTAAATTATGATATCATTTCTTAGATCTGTAAACAAGATGGAGTCAATGAATGATGCAATGAAAAGAGTGCAAGCACAAGAATTGATTCAAGATTTAGAAGCAAGGAGGATTTGCATCGCTACCTGGTGCAGCAAGGTAATAAACTCATAGTTGCTAAATCTTGATTATGTAGTTGGTTTGTTCCTGCCAACGATGGAAGGCACTAAAATTTCATTTTTAAGAGCGATACTCTGCGAAGAAAAGAAAGCATTGAAAACTTAAGATGTAAAGTTTGCAGAGATTCCAAACTATCCAGAAACCTCAGTGACTAACTTATATGATGATGCTATGAATGACCCAGAGGTTTCGCAGTACCTGCCTACTAAGAAATAGTTGTCAAATAAGCTACCTGAAAGAAACTATTTCTTTGGCATACTTGCAACAATTAAAGGTGATTACTTGAAAGAAATTATTCAAGAATCTCATAAGAAAAGGTACAGCATCTCTTCAGAAGATAAGGATAAACAGGTATCAAGATAAGTGAGAGCTGGCTATAAGAGTTGCAGAAGCACAAATATATTTCAAGTAAGATTTGTATTTAAACTCTTTAGAAAAATCTGGTACTGGCATCTTCTTGATGAAGGAATAGAGCAAGCTTCACAGAGAGCGAAAGTCGCAGACAAAGTATGAATTTAGTAAGAGACTTTACTCTAATATTCAGCCACCGGATTAAATGAACATAGATGCAGGAGCTAGCAGCAAGAGAAGAAATTTAGGAGGAGGGAAGCAAGAAATAGAAGAAAAGAAAGAGAAGCCAACTCCCTCTAAAGAATTTTAAATGTGGCTTATATATTCATTAACTTAACTACAAAACTTATTTATATACATTCACTCTCCCTTCTTTAGCACATTTTTAAGCCAACAAATTATCTACTTTCTTCGCTGAGCTTTTAATAAAGTCTACTGTATCGATAGGTAGGTCATGCATCAAGTGGTAGAGCAGCAGTTTCTTCTAATGGCCTTTTAATATACCCCAATAGAACTCAATTCCATTAAACTATAGGCTGTAAGGCACGTTGAACACTGGCGTTATTCTTAGTTGTTCATAACTCTTCCTTGTATCTTTTGTCTTATGAACAGAAAGATTATCAACAAACAGTATAATCTCTTATTCAGGGTACTTCTCTCTCAGCTGCTCTAAGAACTTAATATACTGCTCTGTCTGAATAGAGCGAGGATGAATAACATAAGTTTCTAAACCAGCATCCTCGCTAATTCCTCCAAGAATTGCCATTGTTTATACCTTGACTTTTTATTCATATACCTCTATATTACTATGCTTCTTATACCAAGACTTCTAGATGAAAGTGTTGAAGGTAAACACAGCCTCGTCAGCATGAATAAACTTAATATTATTCTATTAGGCTCTCTTCATTTAATTATAAATATAATTTAGGTTATTGTTGTAAAATGGCAGAGTGAAGTCAATCACTCTCTTGATACGATTCACACCTTTGTAAGATATACCATTTCGTTTATAAATGTTTGCAACAGACTATGCAGAGATCTTCAACTCAGGTGACTGGCGGTGAAACATAGTAGCTCGTTGGTCGAGAGAGAGAAGTGAGCCCAATACTTCAAAGTTTTATCTTTAATAAGATAATCAATATGCTTTTATAGAAACTTTGACTTCCTCTTAGGCATAGAATTCAGCTATTATTGCTTTAGTTATACTGCTATAAGGCAGTGGGATCGAACAGTTGATGGACTTCGCTTTAAGAGCAGTGCAATAGACTAATAGTTCAGTACTGGTATGACTTATTCACTGTAAGTATCATATCCATATCGCAGTTTAAACACTAAATCTATATACTCTTCATCATAAATAGACCCCAAAAGCTTGCTATTTTTGTCTCGCATTTAATTAAATAACCCCAACCCATAACAAATTCCCTACAAATCAAAGCAATTATAACCCCTTAATGAGGTTTATAAGTACTTTGATTTGTAGGGGATTTGTTAGGGGTTGGGGTTATTAATATGTTTTAATGTGAAATTTATAGTAAATGTATTTAATTTAATCACTTAATATGCACTTTTGAATCATGTGGGAGAGGTCTGAAGTTTATCTTACTTAACCACAACACTATCTGCTCTATTGATTTAAGCGAGTAATATGATTAAAATGGGGAGACTGTTAAAAATAAATCAAAAAAGAGATCAAATAAAATTATGTTCATATCAATACACATGATTAAAGATAAAACAGTCACTAACTTGAATTAAGTTTGAGTATATCCTTATATTTAACTTTAATTAATTAATCAACTATCTAAAAATGGAATTTTTATTTTTTTCATCTTTTCCATTTCATTTCTATTTTAGGGCAGTGAACTAGTTAATGCTGTAGCTGATCTTAAAGTTTTTCATAAATTTTTCTAAGATATCTTCATCATATCTTCAGGGTATCTTCAGGATATCTTCCTTAAAAAATAAAAAGTGTGGAGAGTGTGGAGTTTAGCAATAATAACAGTAACAATAATAGCAACAACAATAGCAATAACACTAGTAAAATCAATATCAAGCATTATTAGAGTCTGTTTGAAATTCTGATGGAATTTCAAAATATTAAAAATCAGAGATTTTTTTCATATTCACAATCATCATCTTACTTTTCATCTTCAACACTAAATCTATTAACAAAAATTTTCTCAAAATTTGGATTTTTTAGGAAAAATCCACAGACTCTAATAATGCTTGATATTAATTTTACTTGTGTTATTGCTATTATTGTTGCTATTGTTGTTACTGTTATTATTGCTAAACTCCACACTCTCCACACTTTTTATTTTTTAAGGAAGATATCCTGAAGATACCCTGAAGATATGATGAAGATATCTTAGAAAAATTTATGAAAAACTTTAAGATCAGCTACAGCATTAACTAGTTCACTGCCCTAAAATAGAAATGAAATGGAAAAGATGAAAAAAATAAAAATTCCATTTTTAGATAGTTGATTAATTAATTAAAGTTAAATAAGATCTACTCAAACAAATTTCAAATTAGTGACTGTTTTATCTTAACACATGTATATTGATATGAACATAATTTTATTAAATCTCTTTTTTGATTTATTTTTAACAGTCTCCCCATTTTAATTATACTCGCTTAATTTCTGATCTTGAGATTGGTTTTATTATTATTGACTCTGCCATTTGTTTCATTGATTGAGATACTCTTGTTTTGTCAATAAATTGCTTTATTCTTTGTTTGGATCCTTCTCGCACCTTGTAGACTAATATTCATTGCGCGGCATATCGCAATCTATGATTATTGCCGCCATAGCCCACACATCCCATTGAAAGTCACCATCTCTCCAGTCTTCTCTTTCTGGATAATAGCCGGAGTTCCCATAACACTTCAAAGCCTTGCTACTTCCACTCTTAATGATCTGTTGAAATCAATAATTGTTACTGTCACGGGTGAAAAGTTCAACATTATATTCTCAAGCTTGAGATCTCTGTGAACAAAGCCTAACTTATGAAGTTCTTTGATACCTTATACGGTCTGAGTCGCTATTTATCCAAGTTACATATGATTCTTTGATCTGTTATGAAATCTCTTAGGGTCATTTCATAGAGTGGAAGTCTGAAAGCAACATGATCCTTGGCAAGGATAACAGCATCTTGCTTGATTAAGTAACTACACTCTTTATAATTTGCTTGAGTGAGTACTTGATACTCATTTGTAAACTCCATCTAATATTTATCATCACTTAAGAGATAGTTGAAAGGATATACCTTGTAAGCATACTGATGATCCTTAATAACTTTCTTGTCATAGGAGTCCTCTAGAATTAGGTAGCTTTAGAGAGAAGTATCTAAATCATTCTATGCAAGTACTGGAATTTTCTTGTATTATATTTTAATCATGATTTTAGTGACCTCTGATGCTAAGAGGTTGCGTGCAATCCTCACATACTCTGATTCGCTTGCTTGTTAAAGCACAGCAGCTTAAAGAGGTTCCCTTGCTTTTCTTTTGTTGAGCAACTTCAGTTGAGTGTCTTAATCTTCAACTTCTATCTCTTTCTTGTGGGCTTTTAAAAGATGCTTTTTTAAATCTCTTGTATGAGAGTACTGCTTATGGCGCTCAAAGCAATCATACTTTCCATCAACTTTGTCATGCTTTAAGTAAACAGTAGGCTTAGCTTCCTTATTGACCTTCATATGCCTGTACCAGCTAGATTTATGAGTGAAGTCTCTTTCACACTTCTCACAAAAATATACTTCAACTTCCTCTGCTTACATAGAAACTTCATTTCTAACTTTCTCCTCCTCTCTGTCTCCGACAAACTTGTTTGCCATTAATTTTCTATTATTAATTTCAATTTTAATAACAGAGACCTCAAGTGATAGTTCTGGTTGTTCTTTAAGTGAGTTCATCTCACAGCTATCACACTTTTTATTGCTGCCAAAGGTAAGTCATTTAGTTTGATGGAAGTGCTGTTGTTTTTCTTAAAATGTTAGCGCTCATATTTAAATTTGAATTTAAAATTATAAAACTGCCTCTTTAATTGAGAGCTTATATGAGAGGTTTGCAAGCCTACAAGTTTCAAGGGAAGTTTTTAGAGTAATAGAGAAGAATTATGAGTTTTAAGAGACGATCCAGCTCTACATATTGGTGAGGAAAGTAACTATTTTTACTTTCAATGATAAGTTGATTATAGTACGTACCGATTTAGGAGGTGCACCTAATTAAGTACGTACTGCTTTAGGAGGTATTTGTGATTTTATGATTAAAATTAGGGTGCTCCTAATTAAGTACTAGCTTTAATTAATGCCCCTAATTAAGTACTAGCATTTTAAGAGTTGCTCCTAATTAAGTACGTACCAATTTAAATTTAAAAAATATGGAACTATAACAGTAGAAATTGATATCAATCTCTCAAGTTTGAAACCAGTTCTCAAAACCTTCTCCATATCCTTCTTAGAAGTTGACCTCCTATAGGATGCCCATATTTAATAGTAAGTTTTACAGAGGTATATATTGAAATCAATAAACTTAAATTTGAATATCATTTCTTAGATCTGTAAACAAGATGGAGTCAATGAATGATGCAATGAAAAGAGTGCAAGCACAGAATTGATTTAAAGATTTAGAACAAGGAGGATTTGCATCGCTACACCTGGTGCAGCAAGGTAATGAATTCATAGTAACTAATCTTGACTATGTAGTTGGTTTGTTCTAGCCAACGATGGAAGGTACTAAGATTTCATTTCTAAGAGCAATACTCTGCGAAGAGAAGAAAGCTTTGAAAACTTAAGATGTAAAGTTTGCAGAGATTCCAAACTATCCAGAGATGTCAGTGACTAACTTATATGATGATGCTATGAACGACCCAGATGTTTCGCAGTACCTTCCCACTAATAAGCAGTTGTCAAACAAACTACCTGAAAGAAACTATTTCTTTGGCATACTTGCAACAATTAAAGGTGATTACTTGAAAGAAATTATTCAAGAATCTCATAAGAAAAGGTACAGCATCTCTTCAAAAGATAAGGACAAAAAAGGGATCAAGATAAGTGAGAGCTAGCTATCAGAGCTGCAGAAGCACCTTTATATTTCTTGTAAGATTTGTACCTTAACTCTTTAGAAAAATCTGGAACTGACATCTTCTTGATGAAGTAAAAGAGCAAGCTTCACAGAGAGCGAAAGTCGCAGACAAAGTATGAAGTTAGCAAGAGACT
>ARYC01001581.1:0-13100 GCA_000711775.1 Oxytricha trifallax
ACTTTTTATAGTTATAACTTTCAAGAGTTAGATTATTGTGTAGCAGATATCAGAAGAGGAGAGAAGTATATGATGATACTTATTGACACTATGGCAACCCCAAAGTTAGACAGTTATTCATATTATGAGGATACTCAATATAAATACAACTAAGTTAAGCCCGAAAATAGAGCTAATGTACAAAGTTTCAGGAATTTTGCCAAAAAACTCAATGGGTAATAGCTAAGTAAGTATTTGTGTTTAACTTCCTATAGAAACTTAATGGGAAAAAGTGCAAAAATATATTGATTACTATTCTCAAGATTATAGTTTAGCATACTGTCTGGACTCAATGATATAATCAGTTCAAATTATGAAAGAATTCAATAAAACATTTGAAGGGAAGAAAACCTACGAGTCTAAGTCTATAGAATCTCTACTTATACAGATATAAAAAACTCTCCGTTAAACCCTTCTTAAAATTGTCCCTTAAGTATTCGAGTCTATATATCAATGTAAGTTATTGAATTTCCTAACTTTGTGTATAGAAAAGAAAAATTAAATAAGATAGAAGACAATGCATTGAAAGAGGATATTCAACTGAATTATGAAATACCATTTGACTTACGATACAATATCCTCAATGTTTTACTTTGTTCTGAAGAGAGATCATTCAATTCTGCAACATATAATTTGCTAGAATATTCCAGAACTAAAGACAGTTTTACTGAAGATATAATTGATGATGTTGACAAGAGGAAATAATAGTTTGAACAAAATACAAAAACTGAAAGTTTCCATCAAAGTTCAAAGTTATAAGATCCTTACCATAATTACAAGTACTTGCGCCTGTTTGAGAAATTAACTAAATTGAAGCCTTTGGACAATAGTGCACTCAAAACCTTAAATTATCGACCTTATGATGACTACTGTGTAGTAAAATTAGAGACTTTTCCTGTAAGCTCTCAGGAACTGAAAAAATGTTACAGCGGCAGCATGCATAAGTTCAGCATCTCTAATATGGACTAGCTTTGTTTAACAGTTCAATAATAATACTAATGGAATACTCACAAGCAACTAAAGTAGGAAAACAGCCTGAGCGAATATAATATATTGTGGCAAAGATAGAGATAGCTTTCACTCACATATGCGCATAATGATAATGACTTACTCACTCCATAAAGGAATCGGGTTGATGGTAGCTACACTTTGTAAAATCAATAAAGCTTTTCAGATTCTCAAAGAAAAAGAGATACAAAGCTAAGTTTAAAGCAGCTAAACTAAAGCCAACTTGCAAGCAAATAAACTCTCCAGAACTTGTCATAGATAAAAAGTGGACAGGACTCCTCTTCCTCCTCTCTAAAGAAACATTGTGGTGGAGGGATTATGAGTCAGACACCGAAATACAACATTTCTCCATAACAACAATTTAACACGGGTACTGCTTAAATCAATCAATTCTAATCAAACAGTCTTTAACTCACTCCAACTTAGATATAATAGAATAAATTATAAGTTGAACCTTTCAGCAAACTCAAGAGTTAGACGCTAAATAATAAAAAGAGCAAAGCAAAGAAGAAGGTGCAAAAGAATAGTTAACAGAATGATCCTGTGACTAATAATTCGAAAGAGATTAAATTAGTTTAATTGATGTTAGGCACCAACACTAAACAAAAAGACCAGCTCATTGATCAAAATGATCCTTCAAATAGAATCAACGATTAACATCAGCAAATTGAAGGAGGTGGTTTTGCACTTGACACAAGAGATCAGAAGCAGCACTAAGAGGACTCAGGCAATCAATAAGCAATTCATAATGATGATGACGAAGTAGGAGAAGATTATGACGAAGATTAAAGCGAAGACGAGTATGAACCAAATAGATTTTATCAACAAAGAACTTAGAATTTCTAAGAGAGCGATGCAAGCATACCCAGGGACCACTGAGATTTTGAGAAAGACAGCTATTTCACTACATAACCTCCAATCTTTCCTAGTAATGGAATTTATAAACAACCTATACATAATCAAGTGAAAGCATCCGTAGGTCACCAAAACCAAAAATAGAACTCTTACTTTAAAAACTTTGGAGGAAGTCGAATGTTCCATAATAAACATGATAATTAATAATTCAATGACTTTGATTTCTAAGCAGGAAATAATCTAAACCTTAATGATATCAATTCTAAAACTTATGAATTCAACAACAAGAATTAGACGTTGGTACTTTCAACTGAAGCAACCTAGTCCACAAAGGGACACCCAAGATGCCTTAGTCTCAAAACAAAGCTTCATAATAAAATATGAATCAACCTAAGAAAAATTCTACTAACTCCAACCAAGCTAATATCCTACCATTCCTTTGAAAGGCGTTTAAAAGCTTTATGAAGATAATTTCCACAAGTTATTTCCCAAGTTTAAGTATATTTGTAGCAAGAATGATTATTTAGTTTTTATAAAAAGTTTTAAATCAACTCACTGCACTCTCCTCCCTAATTTTCTCTTATATTAATTCTCTCCTCTCTATTTAATTTTCACTAGTTTTATCCCAGTTTTAAAAATCCTGGTTTTATTAAGATATTATTAAATTTATTGGATTATTGCCCTATAAATTGCCAGTTTTAAGTGCCTACTATAAATTTAATTTATTTGTAACAAACTTCACTACCTAAATAATTTAAAAACTATAAGCCCAGCTCTCTTCTAACCCAATTTTCTTCAACTGCCCTATTTTACCCTACCAACTCAAGATTTCTCTAAGTTCTGGTTACTAACCTTAAGCCCTGCCAATTGGCTTTAGGACAAATTTTACGTTTTCAAAGGCCAAACTAGACTTTTAGTCTTTTTAAGTACCTTAACAACTTGATGTACTAAAATGAAAATTTTGGCAGGCATTTCAGGTTTTACTGGTTGACTAATAATTTTTTCAAAAAATTCAGCTATCAGCTTATATTACCTACCTATATCCCTAATTGACCTAAAAGTTGGCTTTAGCCCAGTAGTTGTAGTTAAAAATTTAAAAATCAAAAATGCCAAAAGTTTACTAAGTTTTCTTAGTTTTTTAAAGCTAACAGCTATTTAATTAAAATCAAGTTTTAAGTTTAAAAGTCAAATGATGTTTGTTACAGTAACTAAAAGTCAAGTCTAAAAAGGAAAAAGAAATCAAAAAGCTTTAAAGCCTAGTACTAGTCACGAAAGTGTTGCTATTTTTTCAGTTGGTATAATTAAAGCTAGGGTTAAAGAAACATTAAGCTGGAGGAATAGTGGCCACTATTCAAATTTTTAAAACAAAACATTCAGGGTTTAATTAAATCATTCAAATTATCAAAAAGTAACAAGTAAGAACCCTCAAAGTAACTGTAAAACAAAAGTAAGAAAATCAAAAAAACAACCCAATTATATTGCTAGTAAGAACCCTGTAAGCAGTTTCAATTAATTTCAAAGAATCCAAAGAACAGTAAGAACCAAAGTAACAGTAAGAAATCATTTAGAACTCCAAGAACCCTTTAGGAGATTTTTTTAAAATTTAATTTGCTTTAGTAGCCTGGCCAGGCTTTACATTAAAAAAAGTAACTAGTAACAAAGTAACAATAGATTTTATTTTTAAACAATCAGAACCCAAGTAACAATTAATAGAGAACCCAAGTAGCATTAAAAACAGAACCCTTGTTTTAATTTAAGAGAATCTAAAAACTTACGTACTTACTTAGTTAGTGTAATTTGGACGATCTAGATCTGCTGATTTGATTTAATTTCTAAAACTCTTGAAGGCCTTCTTTGATAATTTTTGACTCGAGATTTTTAATTTTGTTAATTAAGAACTTTTGATTTTTGGTTTTGATAATTAATTTAAAAGAGCAAGTCTAATCATTACGAGGAAACAAATGATCAAGTTTAGGGTATTTAATTAAATTAAGAGCGGCAGTGACATGACTTAAAAGCTACATTTGCTCAAGTAAAATCGCAGTGTTTCAATCACTGGATGTTTTCAGCCTCGCGTTTCGCTAATCAATGTCTGGCATGGTAATTAATTAAAGAATCTGAATCGTATCAAATAAGCAAACGATCAATTTTTACAAGGATTTTTAAACTTGCACAGTGACATGACTCTCAGGCTACATTCCTCCGCAGATTTTTCGCCAATCGATGTCGGCAAGGACGATAAATCGTAAATTAATTATAAAATGAATCGAATTTAACCTCGTTTCGAGGACGACGAATTTGAATATTCAAACGGGTGGTCCAAAGGTCCTGAGAGATTTTCTAATAATTAAATATTAATGATAGAGGTTCCCCTTAATCAACTTCAACAAGTTACCCTTGGCTAAACTAAAACTACTTGCTACTTAAGCTAACTTTAAGAAAAGGAGTTACTCTTAGTAACTTAATTAAAATTTTACTCCCTTGTTAACTTACAGTTAAGTAAAGTTTTTATTTGGCCTAGGTACTCACCCTGACTGTAGAGAAGCCTAAAAAAGCTTCAAGCGTAAATCGGCTCAGGCAGTATCCCAAACAGCAGTTTCTTGGTTTTTAAGTTTTCATAAGTAAAGCCAGTAGTTTGGCACTCTACTAATAAAAATTAACCAGTCCTTAAAATTTAGGCTGAAACTTAAACTTCTCTAACCAAAAACTTTTTACTTTTGAACTTTTTATAGGTACTTTTAAAGAGAAAGCAGAGAACAGTAAATAGTAGTACTGCCCTGTTACTTTACTTCACCGGTTAACTACTGGTAAGGTAAGTAAGCTAGGCTTTATTTCTATTATTTCTCTCTCTTTTTATAAAAATTTGAGAGACTAGTAGCAGCACAGCAAATAAATTTACTTTTAACTGCGAAAATCTCAGCAGCTCTTTCTTAGAGTTTATCTCTAGGACGGGGTTGTACTCTAGTTCAAAGGAATTGTTTGATTATTGGTTTGAGTTAAGAGTTAAGTTAGGGAATCTGTATTACTGTATTAATAATCCTATATCTTTCTCTTAATCAGTATTTTAACTAAAATTACAGAGCCTCAGACTTATAAAACTGAGAGTGATGTTTGTTACACTTATATAAATCTTGAAACAATATACAATTAAACTGTCCGATCTTTCTATGATTAATTAAAGCCCTAATATTATTATCTTTAACAAAGAATTCTGCTATTCAAATTATAATAATAAATCAAATGGAATTTGAAAACAGCAAACTCATTTCTACATACCTGGCTTTGATGTCTCCTATGAAAGAGGACAAACTGAACGAGGATATCGCTGGTATCGACTTCACTAAGGAGCCTGAGTGCTAACCCCTCAACTAACTTAAGGATGCAGCTTTCCATAAGATGGTATCCCAAAACTCCTTTTAAATCAAAAGGACCTTGAGATATTTCTCACTTGGCTATCTCTACTACTATCTTTTGAAAGGGCATCACACTGGAGAGAGCGACGAAGGTTCCTATGACGACGAAGACCATTACGACGACGAGGACGATGACGATGAAGATGATGACCAGAATGAAACTAAAGTGCAAGCGGAGGGAGACTTCTCCGACTACCAAATCCCTGCCGATGAAACTATCGAGAAGGCGATCCAGATTTTCCCTGACGGAGATGTATTGTTTATTCCCCTTGGCATCAAGTCAAACTTCCAGTGTATGGTGAACCAAGATGAACTTGCAGAGCACCTCCAAGCCTTAAATGTCGCAGATTACAAGCCTTCTCCATTTTAAGGGACAGATCTAGTTGACTATTGGGTTCCAGGAGAGCGTCAAGATCAAGAGAATCACCACTTAAACTTCTTAAGGGCCCAAGAAAACTCTCACTCTTGAATGGGCCTTCACTTATCCCACGATGGAATGGCTAATGCAAGACAAGAAGCTAAATTGATCGTTGAGGATGAAGAAGATCTCACTACCGACTTCTTGAAGTCCAAGATGTGGATGCTTGACGAGGAGGGTGTCGTCTGTTCAACTCAGGAAGAGGAGAAGAAGGATGAGGAGAAGAAGGAAGATGATGACAAGGAGCAGAAGGTCTCCTATTGAAATTATGGTTATATCAAAGTGAGATGCTAATAAAAGATGCTCGCTTATATTTGATAAATTTGTTTGATAGTTTAACTTTTAACTTTTCTTGTGTCTTTATTATAACCTATTTAATCCTTTGACAACTTGTCTTCTCATCTCGCCTTTATGAGGAAGTCTCTTTAAATCCGCAGAGAATATTTAGAGTTGAAGTGAGGCCTAAGACAATGATCAGAATTATACTCATAAACGATATTAAACTTCTAAAATAATTATCCTTCTACCAATCGATAACCGATTTAATAGATGATGTTTGTTACAGACACATTAAAGTACTAATCAAACAAACAGATGTCCTTTATAATGGAAATAATTAAACCAGATTCCGGTACAAGATAGTAGGGAAACTTATACATATTAAATAAGATGGTGGTTAATTAAAATTATTCAATTATTTTCGTTTAATTTTTGTTCTTCAAGAACGAAGAATTTCAGGAATCTTCCTTCTTTGGATAAGTGGACTTTAGACTTCAGGAATTGGACTCGTCGTCGCTCTCGTAGTCGTGAAGAGTTAATGTGTCAATTTCCACTGAGTCTCTCTAATGCTCGAAGAAAGGATCCATGTGCAAGGACTGAATTAAAGATCTGTGCAAAGGGTCAGGAGTCAACAGGTTTCTAATGATGACAAACCACTGACCATCCAACTTAGGATTAAGTATCTCAAAAGGTCTATTGGTGAGAATAGCATTTTTATCTTTCAATGCCCAACATATCATCAACAGTGTAAGGTAAGCTTCTGCAAAGAATATAGAACAGGAGTAGGCCAAGTCCCCAAGAATCTAAAGCCTTTATCATCAAATGATTTAAGGGCTGGATCTCTCTATTAATAAATTCAGGAGGAGAGTATTCGTTAATGATTCCATCTCTCTAAACATTCCTGTTCAACCAATCTGTCAAGTAAGGAACGTGGTACTTATCAAACAGAATGTTTTCCGGCTTAATATTCAGGTGATAGACTTTGTTCTTATGTGCCTGGAATAGAGTCTTGATGATCATGAAGGCAACGTACTTGAAGCACTTCTGATTTATGAAAAAGCCTTCTAAAAGGGTCCTCAAGTTGTATGGATACTTAGGCATCAAGTATGCAGGCTTGCCCAAGAGGTTGTGCGTTTCTAGTATAGACACTATGTTTCTACCCTGCTTATTGAAGTTGGTATCCATTATTGCAATAGCCGAAGCTTGAGCAGGAATCAGAGCTTTCCAGAAGATCTTAATAATCATTTCGCAAGGACCGCTGCTCTCGCTTATGACTTGGCTGCTATTTGTTTTCCTATAACACTCAAACGATCTGGTAAGATAACTTTTCCCTATTCTTTTTCCAAGCAACAAGTTATGTTTGTCAGCCTCTCTCTTAACCATAGCAAAGATGTCATTTTCCATATCTTCCACTGTAGCTCTAAGGTTCTAGCTCTCCTTGTAAGATTTTAATAGTAAATCAAGTCGCCCGTAGATCCCCCTCAGCATTTGCTAGTTCAGAGTCTAGTAGTGAATATAGAACTTGGACCCTTCAACGAACTCGGCCTTTTCTTTTTATTGAGGGTCCTGTACACCTCGTCGTTCGCTATCGATTATTGTAACTACTCCAGTTATTCCTAGCCCACTCTAAGCCCAGTAACCTTTTGATTCGTTGGTAAGGCCACTACTTTATTCAAAACATTTTGTATTTTTTCCAGGTTCTCTCCTTCGAACCTTGACAGGTTCCAATACGCTCTCAACTTATCCACTTGATTGTAAAACAGCCTATCCTTCTAAATCGACAACCTTTACTCAGTTCCCTTGGGCTCATACTTGCAATGCAGTTTAAGGACGTTTTGATCTATTCAATATTAATTTTTTAAACTTGTTTAAAAAAACCTGCTTACTTGCTTTTACTTTCTATGATCTATATCCAGCCTCCTGAGGCTTCTTATAACTTCTTCAGACCCTCTATGATCTGAGCCTCTGAATGAATTCCAACATGCTTGTCACTTCCTATCATGTTTTTGATCAGTTCGGCAAGTGGTATTATCTGTTTAATTGTAAAGAGGTACTGCAACTTATTGGTTAAGGATAGCAGCTTCTCAAACTATTCTAATGGCTCGTTTGCATTAATAGAATTATGCAGTTAATCTCTCACCTTCTATTAGTTTACCTGCTTATTAATAATAGCGTAAGCTAGTTTGGGGGCAAACTCCTTAGTGGCCTTTTCCAAAAGACTTTTGGATCTTGGGCTTAGCTATTATTGCGGTTCTTAATTCTCTGCCTCAAGTTCCAAGCCTAGCAGCTTTGGAGTCATTTGGACTTCACTGTGCCTTTTTCCTAACTGACTTCCAGGAGTCGTGAAGTTGGAGTCGACAAAGTCTGAAGATGAATCCTTGTAGTAAAGGTAGAATTTGATCTGCTGCTCGTCCTGGTTTATGATCTCTACAGGATGATCGCTCATTAGCTAGAAGTAATGGATCCCTCCTCTACCCAGACATTAATCAGGAGGCAATACCCACAGCACATACTTGAGTGGGGCACTGCGATTAATTGCTTGAATAAGTTCTTTAGCCTTTGAAGAATCAATCTCAATTTTAAAACAACAAAAGTGAGTGGCGAAGCAATTGTTGGAGTCTCTAAGCTCAATGATCTTGGTGGTCTTGTGAATGATATCGATCCTTGAGAGATAGGCACCTAACCAGGTATTGTTACTTAGCATAGCTTAGCCCATGAACTCGTTGACCAGGTCATGTAAGAGGGAGTGAATAGGTTTAGAGTTTATGAAGTGAAGGTTGATGTTTGTTACACCAAGTTGCAGAAAAATGTAGCTTAAGAGAAGTAAGAATCAATCTCGCAAAGAAGGATGTCAGGGTCGTTGTCCTCTCCCAGTAGGATGTTGATTAGCTTGGCAACTTCCAAAGGATCAAAGATAGGATGGGGCAGCAGGAACATTGAGTTAGCCTCTACCATCATAAGGTCTTATTTCTTTTGACTCCTGGTAACCGATTTCGATTTGGGAGTTCTCGAGTTGGAGTAATCGACTTCCTAATTTTTACTTATAAATTCTTGAACCTTAACTTAGTACTGTTCATAAAATGCTTTCATTTACTTCTTGTCTTCTTCTGAGACAGTATACCCAGTTGCTGGTACAGCTTTATCGAGCCTTACAGCCTTTACGCCTTTGAATTTAGGAGTCCTCAATCCATCTTTCTCTTCTTTCTGCCACTGGTGACGTATTTTCTTACCAATATAATCCTGCTTTTCAAGCCTGTCAGGATCATTCCAGCAGTCATAGATGGTTTCGACTTTGATCTCTTCTTGAATCGTTACTTCGGTAGGATTGACTATTGTGTCAGAGTTGAAAGAGACATCATTAAGGGCCTTTACATCCTTGGTTTCAGTTTGAGTTGCAAGATCAAAGTTGCTGGGATTAACCTGCACTGCAACCGAGTTCAAGGTCTTGCGAATTTGGTAAATTTCCTGAACCTTAGCAAAGTTCTCCTCAGTGATGACGGGAGTTTCCATCTCTTTAACGCTTATTATAAAACAGGAACTTGAACAGGGTGAGTATCTATATTGCATTAACTTATATACATTACATACCTTAAAGTTAAGGAGGCTTTTAAGGTTAAATCCTCATCGATGAGCAACTCTCTTTAAGCATACTTGAAACGAAATCGCCAGGCTAGTTTAATTCAAAGGGTTCACAGGTATTATAGTTTTCATCTCCAGGAACCAGGGAGTTGAAACCCCGAGAATAGTTGTGGCATTGATTGCCTTTGCTGAACGACTCTGAAGAGTTGCCGTAAATGCTGGAAAGAATGCTTTCAGGCTTGGCATTTTTGCACTTGTGCTTTCTCTTGCTTTCAGAGGAAGAGTAGAAGTTGTTGCACTTATCGCACATATTCATTTTAGGTTTGAGTTGTTTCATCTACTGCACTTAGTCGTAGTGCTTCTAGTGCTTGTGCTTTGTTAAGCTCTGGGAGGATATATAACTCTTCTGGCATCCCGCGATCGTGCAAGGATATTTGCCCTTCTTTCCTTTAGCTGGATTCGGTGATTGCTCACTCATTATATTAATAGTTATTAATTATAAAGTTTAATCAAAGTAGAAGTTAAACAGAGAGCCTTCCTTATTTAGTATCCTTCAAAAAGCCTCGAAACTTTCAGATGCCCAGCCTGTACATTCCTAAGAACCAGGCAACTTAGCTTCTGACTTTCCTTAACTCATATATGCCACCTGACAAGTTTCTAAGCGCGAGGAGGCTTGATTGAAGAAAGTTCGATTTCCTCCTAAAATGGACACAAATTCCAGATTGGACACAGTTCCGGACACATATTCCGGACACAATTCCAGGTGATGTTTGTTACATTGATCAAAGTTTTATAATATTAAGTTACAAGTACAAAATCACTCAGTTAAATTTTACCAAATGAATTAACAATAGAAGCAGGTGCTACCCAAGGGGTTTACGTGTCAGATTTGCAATGAACCTTTCTAAAACAGAACAGGCAAACACCGCCACATAAAGAAGGATCACACTGAGCAGGAAGTTAGAGACAACAAGTTGCAAAACTATCATAAAATTTGTGAAGTTTGTTAGAAGGTCTACTCAACTAAGCACAGCTATAGGTTTCACCCTTGTGTCAAGGAGAAGAAGATTAGAGAAGTTGCCCAGGCTATTGAGAGTGGTAGCTAGAAGTAAAGTTCCTCTGGCAAATCCAAGGGAGATGTAAAGCAGAGCAAAGCTTCCTAAATCAACATGGATGAGAAAGCCCACTCCAACTCAAAAGAATCTATCGCAACTTAGCAGCAGCAATTCTAAAGTAAGAATAATTCCAGTTGATAAACAGATAGATATGTTGAGGCAATTGAAAGGTCAGAAGCATAAGGCGTAGCTACAATCAGTGAGGTATCAAGATCACTTCCAGTAGAGCAGTAAGCTCAAGAGGATTTTAATCCTGGATCTCCTATTGAAAACCAAGACGATTTAATTGCAGGGAATGATGGATGCTTCTCTTAAGCTAATATTGCGCTCAACTAGATTTGATTTAGCCTGCTTCAAGTTCCAAGTCAGTTGCAAGGGAAGGTGTATTACTTAACTTTATAAAGGTGGCTACTCATGCGCCTGAACAAACTCAATTGGCTTAGTTAACAGAAGGCAAAGCTCAAGCGGAAGAAGATAATTGTATTAATGAGAAAGTTAATAATAGATTGTGGAAAACGTTTTTGGAAATCCATAGGTACCTAAACTTTTAAAGTGACTTGAATTTCAGCAATATTCATGTGTTATTTAATCAGGACATTCAAACCAAGACTTGTGGCATTGTAGCCCCTGCAACTCGTTCTAGAACTAGTATAATAATGATCCCAATTTAGTGGGCAGTGACGCCCAACCTGCATACGGAGAAATTCCTACAGTTCAGTTTTCCAAAATTATTGAAAGACTGCAATAGTATGGTATGAACCAAGACTCTGTGTTTTACGATGTTGGTTCCGGGTTTGGCAAGCTGGTATTCTAGGCAGCATTTATGACGAACGCAACCAGCGTTGGAGTGGAGATAGTCGCAAACCGCTTCCAGATCTCAAATAAGAAATTACTCTAACTCTAGGAAGATTATTCAACAGACCTGGAAGTGAGCGCTGTCCTCAAGAAGATTGAGTTCTACAAACAAATTTCAGGAACGTCTAGGAATTTAAGACTTCGTCTAATCTGCAGGTAACTCACTTATACAGCTTCGCTGCCAGGATGTCAGACCCTGACTTAGTGTACTTGATGGACCTTATTGACAACTGTCCCAATCTAAAGTATGCAGTAGTTACCTCCAATATCAATAAAATCAATCTTCGCAATAACCAGCCTAACTTCTAATCTACTATAAAATGAGTTACTCAACAACAGGCAATTAGAAATTTACTTTTCATTTCCTTGAGAGATAACAGGCAGTATCTATCGCGCAATCAAGGATAAAGTGGTAAGAGATTCTCTCTGAAGAAGTTAAAGAGATCTAAAAAGGCGAAGGCTAGATTTTGCAAAAAAGATCAAGTACTTAAAGAGATAAGCGCTCCTCAAATGAAAACATAGAAGCTGTCTGTAACAAACATCACCCTACAAATTTCTAGCGAAGAAAACATAACGAGCTCCTTGGCTTTAGTGAGAGCTCTGGATCCGGTTAAAAAATGCTGGATCAAATAAATTAAACAATCATAGATTAAGTTAGGTTAGCAGGTAGTTCTAAGATCGAGGCTGTCAGTCCTGATTCAGTTCTGAAAACATTTTCATTGTACAAGAAAACCCAAATAGAGGCATTGAGCAGTATTAAAACCTGTTGGATTAATGTGGTATGCAGAAAGCTATTATTGAGAAATACATTGAGCCCAGTAGTTCAGAGCTGGACTAAGATTTTGGAGAGAAGGGTGTTTTTAATCATGTTCAGAGGGAGATATATCAAGGCTTTGAAGAAGAGGAACGCCTCAAAATTTTTAATCTCTACACCGACTATGCGAAATAGCTGCACAAATTTCATTTTATTGAAGAAAAGATTGCAAGTAGGTTGTAATAATGGCAGGAGTTGAATATTGCTATGATAAGCTATAGGCTAAGAACAAAAGACTTGAGTAGGAAAACATATCTTATATAGCAGAGCTACTGATAGATAGGTACGGCTTCAAGGTTCTGAACGAGTAAGAAAACGGAGGTTTCGGAAGAGTCTTTAAGTGTTAGAAACTTGGGGAGTAATAACCCAACGAGTTCCTGGCAATCAAAGTGCCTATTGATAGCAGTAAATCAATTGCGAAGTTAAAGCTCTGAAGGAACTCTAAACAAAAAAGAAAAAACCCAGGCTCGAATTTTATTGTTGACTTGGTGGAAACTATAAAACTTGGTAAGAGGAATTGATAGTTATGAAATGGTACAATAATAATCTCAGACATTTATTCACGATAAGGAAGCTAAATGAGAAACAGAAGTTTTACATCTCCTACTTCATAATAATAGGAATCGCATACGCCCACTCACTTGGGATTGCTCACAGAGATCTAAAGCTGGATAACATTCTAATTGATGATAAGTACTTGCCAAAAATCTGTGATTGGGGTCTCA
>ARYC01001582.1:0-54345 GCA_000711775.1 Oxytricha trifallax
TGGTACTAAATTCGTTTAATTTTAATTGGTCCCAATTTAATAGTACCAAAACTTAATTAGTACCTAGTTTTAAACTAATGACATTTTAATGGAAAAGTACCAAAATGGTTCAAAACCTAATTGGTACAGTACCAACCTGAATTTATTCTCAGTTGGTACCAAAATTAAAAATATTGAGCATAAAATTAGAAAATTTATAGTTATAAACTATGTATAAATATGAAGTCTTAGAGCTTAGATCAAACCATCATTAATGCTGTTGCAACTCCTATATAGTCCAGAAATAGCTATAGAGGTTTTAAGAGCTTTATAATAGAAATTTAAATTTGAATTTAAATATGGCGGTCAACTTAAATCGTAGAGCGGCACTTTTAGGAGCAGGTCAATCAATGCTCAACTTTGGCTCCTCCAAGAAACCAGAAGTGATTTATATAGAAAAGGAGGGAGAGCTAAGAGCTCTAGAGATTGAAGCTGAGGTCTTTAAAATTTAAGTTTAAAACAAGAAGTAGATTGCTGAGATGGGTGTTTAAACATAAGTTGAATTGGTTGAAGAAGATAAGGAACAGCAACCAATAGAAAAAATTAAAACATTTTAATGTGAAGACTGCTAAAACTTCTTCTCAACTGAGTCTAGCTTGAAGAGGCACATTAAAGAGGTACACTCTGGCAAGGCCAAGATCTATTTTAAACATGACAAAGTGGATGGAAGGTACCAATACACAACATGCATGAAGTCTTACACTCACTCAGCAAAGGTTAAGAAGCATATGCAAAAACATCATCTTAACGAATTCTTGATTTAAGATTAGGAGACTTAATAACTTGTACCTGCTAAAAGAAAATCAAAAATTCTTGAGTCTTAAAGAGACCTACAGGAGAAGCTCAAGAGACAGTGTCGCTTTGAATCAATGAACTAGCCTGCAGATCGTACTGTTTTAGCATGCTTCCAAGCGAAAGCAATGAGTATTCCTGCATTAAATGCAATTGAACTTAGTAGCTGCATTTAAAATTACTTGCACATAAGTGTGCCTAACAAGGCAAAGCTTAGTAGTTGATGAGTATGCATACAAGGTATACCCTTTCAGCTATCTCATAAAAAATGAGCAGTATTAAAATGAGTTTGCTAAAGAATATATGATTCTTAGAAAGGCTTAAAGAAGAGATTGCAAGAACTTGCTTAAGTTAAATGGTGTTATATTAAGCTATGGTTTCATCGCACTAAGGCTCAAGAAATTTGAAATGACTTTAAGAGACTATCTATATCATAATAGATATCCTGATGACTTAAATGATATTCTTACAGATATGATTATGGGTGTCAAGGAGTTGCATGAACTTGGATATGTTCATAGAGATTTGAAGCCTGAAAATATTATGCTTAACCTCTGCCCTTTAGAAATCGTAGTTATCGATTTCAATAGAGCCTTAAGATAAGAGATAGTGACTTTGGCTAAAGTTCTTGGTACTCCTGGATACTTCCCAATTAGAGAGAAATGGACTAATGGCTTAGTTCAGTGGGATGTATGGGCAGTTGCTGCTATCATATTAGAGAGCAATATGGAAAATATGTCATACTTTGGAACAAAGCACGAGAAATAATCAATAAGTTTAGCAGCTAAACATATAAAATAAGAAGAAATCTGCGATAAAATTAAGAAGATAGTCGAGATGGTCATAGTTAAAGCTCCAGCATATCCAAGATAATCATTAGATGACATTCTAGAACAACTAAAGACAGCGAGATTCAAGAGGTATCACAAAGACAAGCAGATAAAATTTGTTTGAGTTAAGCACAATAGTAATCATTAAATATTCATTAAATTCATATAAAACCTGCATTTTGTCTACTAACCCCAATAAGACCCCAACTATACCCTACAAATCAAAGCACTTATAAACCTCACTAAGGGGTTTTGGGGTTTTGAGTACACATAGCTCCATAATAACCTTCAAGACAATCTCCTACTGGATTATTAGCTGGAGGTAGCATTCCGAGACATGAAGTTTTCTCAAAGCATTCAATAAAGTTGTCAGTTTCATTATTTTTTCTCCAATATCCTGGTTATGGTCCTATGTTTGAACCTCCTTGACATATTGCCTTTTCAGCTGGGCAGACTTTACATTCTTCAGGTACTATTGGGGCTTGTAAAAGATAAGTTCCTTTAGGGCATTAGTAACAAGCTCCGTTTTCTCTTAAACCTTCTCCTTTAATGCAGCCTCTAATATTTATACCAACTTGAATTACATAGGAAGATATATTTTTCGTAGCATTATAGGCTGGTTTTAGATATATCTGGTTGCTTGGCCTGTTTAAATCAACGGCGTCGATTGAAGTTAATTGCAAGCTTTGTTTTGAACTAGGAGCTGCAACTATAAGTAATCCACTAACGTTATACACACCATAAGCTGAAAAGAACTTATTAACTCCTGAAACTTGAGTCTCGAACTAACCTACTGTTGCTTTCTAAACATCAAATTAAATCATGCTTCCTGAATTAGTAGTTACAACTTAACCTTAGTCATCTATCAGTGCTAAATATTGAGTAGGGATATAGCCTCCACTTTAAACGTTGGTATAAGTGTATGAAGTTAAAGTTCTGGTTACCCGAATTTTATCTCTGGATGACTTGTTAAAATATTTCTAATAATCCTCTTCACTATTTATAAGTACCAACTCTCTTGCAAACGAAGCAAAATCTTGACCGTATAATGTTCCTATGTTGTTTATTATTTAACTTTAGCTATCTATAATTGGACTGACCCAGTTCCATCTAATTCCACCTCCTATCTATGCGGTATTCTATTATATTTATGTACTCGTTATAGTAAGACTACACTTATCATTCCAAGATTCATAACACAAGAATTGAATTGCACCTCCGTTACCTTTAGTAGCTGAATTTGAATTAAAAGTTGAGTTTTTAATGTCCATTTGTTTTATATTTCTAAGATACAGAGCTCCTCCATCAGCAAGTGCTGTGCAATTTGTCACTTAAACTCCATCAAAACTATAGTAGACATTACCAAGTAAATTCTTAAAGTTTATATCTGTAGTTATAAAAATAGCACCTCCATTCAATCCTCTTAAGTTTTAAAAGATATTTGTTCCAGTTAAAGTTATAATAATTGTATTGACGATATGCAACCCTCCACCATATTCTATTAATTATAGCTCTTAAGCTCTATTGGCTTCATATGTGAAAGTATTTCCTTCTAAATATAAAAATATGCCATCTCTAAGAAATACTGAGTTATGATAACTCTAAAAGGAATTTCCAATAAGTGTCATATTCAGCTTTATATTTTGTGCATAGATATTTACTGAGTATCCTCTAAATCCTATATTATTGCAGAGCATTAATATAGAAGTATTTCTGATTTTTTATTTTTAGTTTGTAATATTATTATCTTGAGCAATATTGTAGAATTTAGAAGAAGCTACATAAACTGAATCTACATTAACAGCATATATACCTTTTTGTCATATTTGTAATTTATATATCATATAACCCTGACGATAGAGATTAATTTAAGATAGGCAAGACGTATATGCAGATAAATAATTGGAATAATATATATATCCATATCATATCATCCGTAATAGGTAACCACTAATTATTATCTCCTAAGATGCTGTTAAATGATTTAAAATTTGTAATCAGATGAGGTATATTAATATAATCATTTAAAATGTCGTGGTTCATATCATAGGTAAAAAATAAAAGTTATCCGACTACAGAATGTACAATTAGTTATATATTAAGCTTGCTAGGACAGGTTTAAATTTATTGAAACTAAAAATGTTAAACTAATTATACCTCCTCCTAAATAGGCTGAACAGCTTATAAAGGTAGCATTAAAAACAAATAGCTTTGAAGTTCCTTGAATGGATACACAACCACCATAATTTCCTCTACCTTTAATGAATTGAGTTGTATTAATGTAAATTGTAGAATTTCTTCCTATATTTAGATATGCTCCATTTACATCACCAACTTATTTATTATAGAGAGTGGTATAATAAGAAGCCTTTTGATCTTCTTCAAATATAGTGTTATTTATCCAGATATTGGCTGCGGCTGCAAAAATATACTAAATAAAAATAGATTAATATAAAAATAAAATATTGCTTCAGTTTACCTTCAGTATCTTGATAGATATAATTCTTATAGAATTAGCAATCATGCACTTCCAAATCTCCAGAATTCAATGATATCAGTTTTCCTCCATAAAGAACTTCATTTTTTTGAATCCTGACATATCTTAGCAAACTCTTGAATCTGTTTTGAAACTCAATTTTCTAACTTTGATAGGTAACGATGTCTCTAGCATCACTCATGTGTATAAATGCTGATTCATAATAAGCTGTGTTGAGTTCAACTGTTCCTGAGGTTAACTCAAACCAGGAACCTGAAAGAGTAACTAAACACCCTCTTCTAAATGCGACTGAGGTTTTTATAACAAAGTTTTCCATGTTAAGATGAGTCCTATCAATCATATAAATAACTGCTCCTTCAGATGCTCTACTTTGAGAAAAAGTGGCCTGACTTATAGTGGCATTGGCTTGTTGCAAAAGATAAATAAATCCACCATAAAAAGCTACATTTTTCGAAATAGTAACTGGAGTAGAGATAACTACAAGACTATTTGAATTTTCTGCATATGCAACTCCTCCAAACAAAGCAGAATTAGATATAAATGAAGACTCTTCATCATATATCTAAGATCCGTTTGAGAGTCTAAAAATAGCACCTTTGTAAACTTAATTACATTTTGTGTAAGAGTTCTTATAGAATTAGTTAGTAGGATCTAGAAATGGATTATCTTAAGCAGCAGAAAACACAAACAAAGAAGCCATTTTTTGCAAGCCCTCGTTGAACTCAAATATTAATTTAAAAATTAAAAATATGCTTGTTTCAGTAAGATTAATGCCACAAGAGAACTAACTATTCTATACAAGTAAACTGTAATCATAGATGTCTTTATACAGAAACTAGGCATCATTTTAGTTATAATTAAAATTGCCTTTTATATTTGATAAAATTATTATATTAGTCTCTGATGACCATATACAATTATTGATACTTAAACTTTTAATTGTCCTAAAATAAATTTCATTCGTAACTAGACCGTTGTTTTTAAAGTAAAATATCCATTTATTTTATAAAATATAATACCAATTAAGTTTAGTAAAAGTAGAAGAGTCAAAGGTCACTTGCTTAGCCTCATTACTATCTACAAACACAGAAGATGTGAATAGATTTCCTATATTTTTAATGAAAGTTGGGGGGGAAAGTTTCCTGCACTCGTGATAGTTTCCTGCACTTTTTTTATTTGTAATATTTCATAAATTTAACAATAAATTTTTTTTTACAACCCATAAATTTTAAGATATTTTTTATATCATAGACGAACTTCTTGAAAATATAGTATTATACATTATCTAATATTATATATCATTGAAAGAATTAATTAGAATATTAACAACAATTAAATAAAATATTTGGAATTTCATTGGTTCAGAGAGGACAATATTATGTTTAAGATACAAAAGTCTACTAATATCAGATGGAATCTATATAGTGGATAAATTTCACATTGTTTGGATGGTGATTAGGTTCCATGTTAATAAAGATATTGATTAATTGAAGAATAGATTAAGTAATAATATATTTAAAAAAATAGTAAAAAATTTGGTTGATAAATGTGATAAAAATACAATTCTAAAAATGAAAAATAATTTAGTGCAGGAAACTAACCTAAAATATTTTTTTAATAATAAACCGGTGCAGGAAACTTTCCCCCCCCCCGAAAGTTGTATTTGTGAAGCTTAAAGTATTTATGTCCTTTGAATCAGCTTAAATATCATCGTCAATTAATTGTAAATAATGACAAAATTAATATTAAAATCAATTGCAATGATTGCAGCAAGTTCATTAGTTTATAGATTAGTGAATTAGCAATTCACAAAGTTGGATTTCAAAACGAAGTCTTCGCTAAGTGTAGTAAGATTAGATATATACATCTTAAACAAAAAAACTTGATTTTAAATTAGGTTACTAAATAAAAAATGGTTTAACTGATGAACCTGTGAATATTCTGTCAAATAAAATATTCGTAAATGAAAGAGTTTGTTCATATTCAAATTTTGACTGTGAATTACTATGCTGAATTGAGATTGAAGAGTTTCCTGCTGCAGTTAAATTTTAGAAAACTGAGTTTGCAATATTTAAAACATTTAGATAATTCTGAGAAGTTTCGATACGATCCATCATTAGACTAAAAGCTGGTCCTTTATTTATGTTTGTAAAAGTCCCACTATTTACATTAATTACTGTTGAAAAGTAACCTTTCGATAAAATATAGGCTTCTTATAGAAGAATCGCAGAATCTCCATTTACTAAATTAAAATAATGAGCAAACTTTTATTGAAAAAAGAACCCCCTTACATTCCATTATAAATAAACAAATTTAAGGCAATTATTTTAATTAAGATAATCAACTATTAAATTAATTTTAAAGAATTCAACAATCATTTTAACTTATTTTTAATATTAAAACAATACCAAAAATCGTTATTTATAGTTCATGAAATTTAACTTTCAAATAGTTATAATTAATTTATATATATATAATTTAATTCAGAGTCTGTATATTATTGAACTTAGTGTTACCTAAAATATTTATCTAATTATTGTAAATTCCATCAGTTTTTATAGAGTCTTTAATTATAACTAAGCCTACTCCACTTGAAACAGTATCAATAGTTGTTTTCTATATATTGATTATGAAAATATAATCCTCCTTTGAATAACTATTAAAATCTCTAAATTTAATTGCACCACCTTTTTAGATGTTTTTAAAGGTCATAGTATCAATCTCGATATCTAATTTATAGTACTTTAAAGCACTGCATGAATCATGATTTACATAAAAAGAAGAGCCTTCATTTTCAGAATTTATGTTGCTAAAAGTACTATTCACAAAGTTCATAAGTATATCGATTGAGTCATTAGATTTTAGGGTATTCTTGGTCATTTTAATACCAGATCCCTGAAGTATGTTTGAGAACAAGCTGTTTGAGAAAGTGTATGAGAATTTAATAGCTTTCTAAGCAAGTATGGTCTGATTTAGAATATCAATACCTTAACTCAACTAGATATCAGTGAATTGCAATTAATCAAATGTGAATGAGGAATTTATTTATCCACTGCTTTAAAAATCTCTAGTTCCAAAATATATACCCCTACTCTCCATCATATTTGTGGCTCTGATGTTTTAATAGTTGTAATTTTCTATAATATCACCTACAGCTTAAATGGTTGAATTTTGTGTACTTATTGCAGAGAGTCTCGCATTTGTAAAATTACTATTCTTAATTTATAGATTCTAAAAGACTTATCCTAGAGCTTTAATTCTTATAGTATTGAAATATATTCCACGATATTGACTGTTCGCAAAATTACAAGAGCTCATTGTGAAATTGAAGTAATAAGTCCCGTTTAAATTTTAAAGAAACCAAAGTAAATTATGACCAAATATATAATAATTTAAAATATGTTCATTTTAATCAATACCCCTTTATAAATTTAGATAGTCTCCTGAAGATATAATAAATCCTGTATCTCCTGTATTTGTATTCGAATTAGATTCAAATTTTTAAAAGTTATATATGCTAGAAAAAGTGTCAGGGATTAGAAGATTCAGAAACTAATAACTTGACTTTCCAATTCATAAAATAAATATAAATCCAATATTTGTAAAAGTATTGCTAATAAGAGTCACATTTCTTCTTATATTTCCTGAAGTAGATTTTAAAGTTTAATTTTATATAGATATGCCTGAATCTAATATGATATTGGTATATGTAGAACTTAAAACTGTAAAATTTTGATTCAAGTCATTAAGACTTGTGAGGTTTGTTACATTCAAGTGCATTCCTTTTAGGTTTACATTAGTAAATTAATTATTAGTAAATAGCTTAGTCTCATTTAACTATCCCCTGCTTAACGAAGTCATATTTCCCATATAGATACCATATCCGTATATAGCTCCAGCTATATTTGTAAACTGATTTTGGGTCACTGTCAAATTTTAGTTCAGAAAACCTCCAGTCGTAATAGTTGAAAGGTTAAAACTACCGAGATCAATCGCAATACCTGATATTAGATTAGTGTGTGTCAATTAATTAAAGAGGTACTAGTTGTCTATTGAGCTTGCACTTAGGTTTAAAAAAATTAATTAAAATATAAACGTTGAGATGTGAATGAGTTATTGAAGAGTTAGATATATTTGTGAAGCTGCAAATATTGTAATTATAATATACATTTGATGTATTTGTAGTTCGGATAAATTTAATCCCAATTTCTTTTAAAACTAGCTGGACATAATTTAATAATTTTATATAAATATTCCCATTTCTGCAAAATTTACCTACTTTAAATGCTATTTTATAATAATTAGCTCATAATTTAAAATTCATGTTCGCATTATTATAATTTATTTAGGTGCATTATATTATTCATTAATCAATTCAATTTATTTTATTTTTTAATATTTATAATCAGTAAATACATAACATAATTTGAACATAATAAATATCTTTTAAATAGAGCATCCTTCTATATTCCATTAATGCTTATGTTTTGAAACGTATTTCCTTAATGAGTGGTATTAACTATGACTATAGAGGCACCACTTTCAAAAGTTTACTTTCCTATTTATACTGCACTTTAGGCTACATTTTTGAAGGTGACCTCCTTATATTGGATTTATTAATTTATAGTTCCTTACATGTTTGAAATGTATTAAGAAAATAAAACTTATATATCTGAAAGAATTTTTTTGAAATGTCAAACTGTTAGATGTTGATTGCATTTTAAGTTATAGCATCAAAGCTATTAGTTAAGAAATCTATAGTCCTAAAATGACTGTTTTAAGAAGAAACTGTTTAAGTTCCAATATTTATTGCATTTTTAGTAATTAAGGTAAACGAGGACAGGGATATATTCAAAATGTGAGTATATATTGTTTTACTTGTAATAGTCCTGCTTTATAGCGAAATTGCTTCTGATCCTATTCCAGTGAAGGAGTTAGATAAAATAAAAATAGCTTTCACAAAAACATACTAAAATGACTTAAATTTAAGTAGGACTCATTTTAAAATGTTTAGAAAAGGCTTTGAAAATTTTAAGCAGAGTAAATTATCCCATTCAATCCAATATTTGTAAAAGTGTTTCTTGAAATTTAAGCAGTGAGATTTATTCTACTTTGTGAATTTATTAACCGAGATCCTATATTGATTGCGTTTTATGAGACTGTACTGAATGTGTTAACAACAACATTTAACAATAATAAACTTGTACCCTTAATTGTTTGAGCATAAATAAAAACATAACTAATTATTGAGCATTCAGTGTTCCGAGTTTTATGGAATCTTATTAAATTTGAGTAAAAGTATTAGATTAAATATCAGAAGTTAACTGAAAATTATTTCCACCAATTTGAGTTATATCCCCAATTTATAGTCCAGACAGAGTCACGTTTTAAATTGTAATTATTATAATATGTTTTAAATTGTACTCCTATGGCAATTCAAAGAAATTGAAGTATCAGCTAATGTATTTAAATTATAACCTCCCATATACATTCCATAACCTCCAATATTAGAAATTTTAGAGTCCACCATTGTGAGATTTAGACTTATTGTCCTAGATGCTGAAGCAGTCATCAAATCAAAGAAAATACTGTTCGCTGTGGTATTTGTTATCAATAAATTTCTCAAAAGGAAATTAGAAATGATCTCTGCAGCTGAGTTCAAGTTTCTTAATCCATGATGAAATGCCGAAATTCCAGTCGAGGTTATGTTTGTATTTGAAACTTCAATTGTTGTATTAATTAGAGATTCAGTAGATGAAGCACTAAAACTAGTAATATTTAGAGCAGAATATCCTATTCGAGTAAAAGTTGTATGGTTATAGTTTTAAAAACATGAAAATTAAACTTTTATATTTATAACATAGAAGGATCTTTATACAGCTCCCACATTTGTGATTGATCCCCCTCCCGAAATGTAAAATGCATTATTTCCAATATCTGTAAATACACTTTCATTTAGGATTCTTAAGATTTAATAAGAACCTTATGATGTTATGGTAGTATTTGTATAAGACAAAGCATTTCCAAGTACACTTGTGAACTAATTCTTTGTTATATTGTAAATTGATGTGATATTTTGCTTACTAGTCATTGCTTGGTCTCCAAACTAAATTCCATCCACTTTAATAGTTGTGAACTAGCAGTTATTAATTGCATTATAACTTGTAATTTAGCCGTCGCTTGTTATAGTCCTCTTTCCCATTTAAATAGCTGAACTTTAGATGTTTGAAAACACTAATGTATCAAATGAAATATATCTGTTAGCTGTCTGATTTGTAATAATTGTAGAATCAATGAGTTAAATAGCCGATTAATTACTGAAATTAATGAACTTTACGTTTTGTAGAGTCAAGTTGAAGGTGTATACCATATATGACTGAATATTCTTTGCAAACATAAGAATTAAAAAAAAGGAGATAATATATAAATAAAGAATCGAGGAACCAGCTATAAAATCAGAGAAGTTACTATTCTATACTAGATACAATTCTTAGAGTGTAGAAGCAACAGACTTTAAAGTTTATGTTTAAAAGTATATTGCATTTCCAGTTGTATAGTTACTGAATCTACAATTAATCACTGTAAAGTTTGATATTAAATAGGAGTTGGATTGAACATTTCTCTCTAGGTTTGCAATCGCCCCAAGTTGATTGTTTACATTATCAAATTGAGTGTTCTGAATCAATATTTAAGAGTTGTAAAATCCACTTGCTACTACATTTAATGCACCTAGATAAATTGGCGACCTTTGGATAGATTTCATTTATAATGAATCAACTGTAAACTTTTGAGAATAGTTTCCATTTAAATTGGCTTGTAAGGAAGTTAACGAAAACATTCGATTTTACACTGAATCAAAAGCGCTTAGTATTAGAGACATATCAATATTTATATTGGTTAAACTTTAAAGGGAGTGTGAACCAATCATAATTGGTATTCTTCCTATATTTGTCAATATTAAGTTGGTAACAGCAAGTGTTATTGATTATCTTATTTAATTTATATTTTGATTCAAATGAAATATAAAAAAGTTTAATTTATTGATAAGTCACTTGAAGCAGATATTTAATTGCCTTCGTTAATCCATAGTGCACTCCCATTCAAGATATTGGTAAATGTATTGCTAGAGATAATGAAGTTCTATTTCATATAATTTTATGATGCTAATATTTGAGGTTGATAAAAGGCTATTGAACCATTTGTAAAGTTCAAGAACTAGCTGTTTTAAATGCTGAGTTATAAAACTCTTTAAAGGTTGCTAAAAAAAACAACATAAATTTTTACATTTAAATTATAAATACTATTTTTATTATGAAATAACAAAATGCTCTACAATAAACTGTTTTGCTGATAATATTTACATTTAAGTTAATTTCTCATATTTTTTCTATATTAAATTAATACAAATAAATTTTTCTAAAAAATATTCGCTATTATGACACATTGGTTTTAAATAAGATAAAATTCTTAAAAGTTAATGATCGATAAGAAAAGAGTTTGCAGTATTGACAAAATAAATAAATAAATTGAGACTTAATTTAGAAATAAATTACAAATTATAATAGTGGTTCCAAAATCCATCATGTTTCCATTTTATGAACCAGTGAATGACACTCTGTTTAAGTTTACATTCTGTTTGAAATCTTAAGAACTCTTAATTATTCTTGTTCCAATCTTTAAAAAATGCCCAATTGTGATATTCGAAATAGTCAAATCTACAAAATCAAAAGTTTCTTGGTAATCTTAATGTTAATTTAGAAATTTAAATAATAATACTCACAGAGTTACATTTAACTTTGGAAAGTTAATAAGTAAAAATTAGTTTATAATTTATTATGTTGGTTTTTTAATCCTTATATTCAAGTTTCTTTATATTTAATGGTTAAATAATTATCAATTGATTTTAACTCAAATTATAAAGGTCAAGCACTAAAAATAAGTCGCTTAGAAATTATTATAATTAAACTTTTTCCTTCCAAGCAATCTTATATTATTATTTACTATCATTATCAAATTTGAAGCATTTAATTTATAACAGCTATGCTTTATATTGTAAGAAATTATTTTTCTTGAAGTTCTTTAGTTCATGTATTTTAAATATATTCAGAATAAATTTTAATGAATAAGTCGACTAGATATTTGAATCTCCAATTGTTATTATACCTTAATCTTTTTCACTTTGTAAATTCTTAAATGTA
This sequence comes from Oxytricha trifallax, assembly GCA_000711775.1. NCBI lineage: Eukaryota > Ciliophora > Spirotrichea > Sporadotrichida > Oxytrichidae > Oxytricha > Oxytricha trifallax. The sequence goes on from ARYC01001582.1 coordinate 12,357, forward strand.
TTTAATGTGAAATTCAAGCCCATTAAATAATTTGATGTCCAATTCTATTATACAGTATTTCCTTCTATATAAATAACGGCACTTCCTTTTTTGCTCGATATAATATCATCAAATATGTTGTTGTATAAATTAAGCTTAAAGGTAAAACCTCCCGTGTTAGTCTTTTTTGCTTAATTTTCAAAATACAGGATACTCATGTTATTTGTGTAAATATTACTGAATTAGTTATTCTGTAGATCTACTGTGTAAGTATCGTTCAGTTTTATAACTAAGAGTCCGTTGTTTGAATCATCATATAATTTGTTATTTTAGAGAAAGAAAGAATTTTTTATTGCTAGATTTTAAATGTCGAAGTACATCATTCCGTAGGTATTGTAAAAAGTATTGTTTTACACTTTGATACCTTCAAATTAAAAAGTGTAAGAAGTTGTTAATAGTTCTTGTTATATGAAGAATAGATAGGGAAGTGGACTACTTGCAAAGGTCTTATCATAAGAAGCTAAGTTATTCAAGAAGTTTACATTATTTAGGATAAAAGTAGCGAACTAGCATCTGTTGTATGCAATTAGGGAAGTTTTAAAACCAGCTTAAATATCACTAGCCAATTGATTTTGAAAGAAATTAATACCTCTTATACCAGTATTATTCTTGAAAGTAGTAGACTCATTTATATAAATATATCCATAAAAGTCTGTAAGCATTATTGCACTACTACGTTTCTATATTAATTCATTTGTATTCGAGTCACTAACATAGTTATTATCGAAAGTAACATTTCTCAGATTTAGCCACATACTCCTAGTTAGAGTTAAAATTGCTTGAGCTTTAATTGTATTGCTATTAAGTTAATTTTGAGTTATATTGCCTAATGAAACTGGTAGGGTTTTGTCTGTTTACTATTAAAAAATTAGAGATTGAGCTCTGAAACTATTACTTATATAATTCTGATTCTACACATAAACATCATTCTAAATGTAAACTATGGGAAATCCTTATATATCAGTGATTTACTTGTTTGCTCCAGCGAAGTTATTATAGAATCGATTATTTTTGAAGACTACCCATTGCAAATTAGTGGTTAAAGTTATAATTGGAGTCGTCGAGTTGCTGTAAATATAAAGTTGATACTAATGAGAAAACTAATCCACAATTATTTAGCTTTTATCTCCTGCAGTTAAAGAACTGTTTCCACTTTAACCAATGAAATATTGAGAATCATAACTATTTGAATATTTCAGACTAGACGATGTGAAACTCTATAATACATAAAATGATACTCATTTTGTATCATTTTATATTTATATTATAGTTTGAGTTATAGCAATAAAGCATAATAGCACCATTAGTTTAAAAGCACCCATAATTATCCTAGAAATTGTTCGTATTAATCTCCACTCCTCCACATCCTAAATCGCTTTTGCTCAAGTAGGAGCTACCCAATAAATTCAAGTTATTCACTATTCTCAAGTTTAGTACATTTGAATCGATAATTCCAGCATTCTTCGTAAAATTATTTTGATAAAAAACTATTGGATAATAGTTTGATGTACTTCGAATTAGTTCGAGATTTATTATACCTTTAAAAGCTATATTGTTTAAGAATGTGTTGTTATAGAAAAATGCTTTATAGTTGTGGTTCATATTATCGAATAATAAAAATAAATGACATTAAGGTTAAACAATTATCCATTTAGACTGCAATAATGCTGATCAGAGATTCTAACTGGTATAAAAGCATAAATTTAAGAAAATATAGAAATTTAGGTTTATTATAGACATTGAAATTTGCGCTTGGAATTTGTAAAAGCTTAAAGTTATTTGTTAAGCCTGGTGAAGTTGGAGTCTCAACAAGTGTGTTAAGAATATTTTCACATCCATCATAGTTGAATTTGTTCTCTGTGAAGTTTGAGTCTTAAATATTTATATGCCCTTGAAAGTTTTTGGTATTAATAATACTTGCTTGATACCTCAGCCCACCATCATTTAAAAAAATTTTATTATAAAATAATTGATTAAAAATGAGATATGCTAGTTGTATTATAATTGCTAACAACATTCAAGGAAGTTTGAGATGACATTCCAAAGGGAATTTAAGAAAAAGTGCTACCACGGATATCAATATCAAAACATAAATTAATATCGCAATTAGTAAATGGATTTTATAATGGCGACCTCAGGACCTCATCATAATATTAGTTATAGTAGTGCTGTTATAATAATTAAATAATATGATAATTCTTTGTTTTAAACTTTTAAATTATAAATTCTCCTCATTTTGGTAAGAAAGCTCAAACTTAGAGCATTAAATCCTGAAGTGCTATCAAGATTACTATAATCGGCAAGAGGATATCCAGTATAATAATTCTTTATGATTGACCCACATATAGTAATTCTTGTAAACTTTGTGTTATAAAACTTGACTTTCCCTCCATACTCAGTGAAATTGACTAATGAATTCATATCATAAAAGATATTTCTAATTTCTGAGTTTTCAAGTATCAGCTCATTAGGTTAAGTAATTTAGCTTTGATTATTTAGTCTCATTCTAAAGAGAGTTCTTGGCATGTTAACTTAGCATTAGAGGTCAAGTTTAAGATTTGTAAATGCAGTTGCACATGAGAACGTTGTATCAGTTGTTAAAGAGTTTACTATTCCTAAAGTTTAAGAAAATGAGCAACATGCCCTTCTTTAACCAAGACAATCTGTGCTTGATGGTAGGACAGAATCTATTGAGTTAATTATAACATGTCTTATATGTAATTTTACTGCAACGTCAAGAGTAAAAGACTCTCTTCTCTTATTAAAGATTGTAACCATGCTTGCATTGCAAGCAATGCCTGGTGGGCATCCAACTGGATTGATATAAACTTCATAATTTAAGTTATAAGGGTCAAAGTATTGAGTAGGATAGTAGATTTCGGCTGAATCTCCTCTATCTCTCAATAAATAGTGTATTCCAGAGGTAAGGTAAATATTTAGTTTGACTGTTTAAGTATATTTTGCAGCTAACTCTTTTCCTCTTACAAGTGCGTCTTAAAGATCTACAAATGGTGTCGCCAAATCTCCATTTCTTAACGAAGGGCTTCTCAAGTAATCTGCGTCCAGATTTGAAACATAGATAAAATTAGCAAATGTTCTATTAAATTAAAAGATTTATTTTTAAGCTTTATCAAAAAAAGGTTGAATAGTTTCAGTTGTCTTATTCAAACACTACCCTGTCATTTTAACTGGATTAGTAATGCTCAAATATTATCCAACATAGCATTCCGTACATAAACTCGTATCATTTCCTATACATTTGTAGCATTCTTTTGGACAATTTAAACAAGTAGTGTTCTTAATTAGATTTTCGTTGCCATTCACAACTGACTAGAAATTTACAATTGGATATTGAGAAATTCCACATTTTAATTGACAACTTGAGTTTCCCATACTAGTGTTCATAGTTGAATTCATGAAACCTAAATCGCAATAAGCGCATGTACTTTTTTAAGCTGCAGTAGTACCATTCAAAAAAATTATTTGCATCTCTAATAATTTTAAAAAAGTACATATCAGCAAAACTATAATTATATCAATTGCATTAAGTACATCTATAATCTTGAAGTTCATACAGATAAGGCAGATTTGGTTTAACTTAGCAAGCTAAGCAAGACTTTGAAGTAGAATTTAAAACATAATCATTGGTACATTCCTGGCAATTCGTATTACTACCACACCTCTAACAGCCTTCCTATGTACACTTAGTTATTTAAAAAATAGCATAAATATGAATTCTATAATTAGTGCAGCTCTTGTTTGTAGAATTTAGGAAAAATCCATTATTACAGGTTAAACATTGAGCTGTATTAGTTAAGTTGCATTCAATAGAATTATTTAATTAAAATAAAATTAAACAAAGAGATGGAAATTCCACAAAAATAATTATATTTTTACTTAAATATAATTATTAGAGTTTAAAGAAAATTATAATTAATTTTATTATTTCAAAATATGAGCAATATTCTTGAAGATTATAAAATAAGATAATTAAACCAAACTTTTTAAATAAACAGCAATAGGTAATGATTTTAAGTAAATCCTGTTTACATTAAAAATTGCAATTACAATATTTTTTAATCTTATTTAATTATAAAAAATGAAAATATACTTTATTAAAACTAAGGAATTTTTACATTCTTGGTTTTTACATACTTTCGTAAAAATTTTCATTTCCTAAATTATAATTATTTATTGATGATTGCATGCAGTTGCTATATGTACTATTTGTACATAAATTACAGCCTCCTAAAGCAGCCTCTTAAGTTGAATTAAGTCCAGTATAATTAATTTTTAAAGTTTATAAACATTTTAATTGCTATAACATAGCCATAGCATGACTCGCAATATGTTTAATTATATTTGTTACAACTGTCACATCTAGAATTGACACCACTTTATACTGAACAATTTTGGCAAGTTTAAAAATTCTTAGATGGCTAAACTTTCGTATTATACGGAAATGTCGTGGTGTAATTATTTGGAGTCAAGAAATACCCACCTAAATATAGTTAACATATAAATTTATAATTTACGATTTTCCATGTAGCAATCAGTGCAGCCTTTCTATAGTGTGCATTTTGTGCAAAATGGTCCACAGTCTATCAAACATAAAAAAGTTAAGAATTGGTAAACAAAAGTTTTCAATAAATTTGAATTGAAATTTCGCGCAAAAATATCTCATTTGATAAACACGTACATTCACATTATCTGGTATTAGGGTTTGAAACATATTGATAGGAGTAGTCTTCGCACCTTGGAAGACACATATTTAGCACACTTGAAGTGTTGTCGATGCTAGTTGTATTACTCAATTTTAATAAATAAAGTCCGAAATCGCAATCAGTGCACTACAAACCTGATACTGTCTAATTCTCGAATGTCACATTTGAGAAACCTTTTACAATTTATTTGAATTTATATAGAGTAGCTTAAATTTTTTAGAGTTACTTTTTAATCAAACCACATGATCTGCATCCAAATAACAGACTATTGCAATCTACAACAAAAATAGCTGTAATCAAAGCATGAATACTTACCAACGCATTACCCATTAATTTGGAACTAATATTCGGTGCATGACTATAAATTAGCTACACCAAATACCAAAGTATATATTATGAGAAAATAGAATATGTTTTTGTTTCCTTATTCTTGTATATTCCACGGTATTTCTCATTTTAATTTTATTGCTAATAATTTAAATTATACAAATTAATATATGATCTCATACTGTTAAAAAGAGCTTCCTTACTTATTAAATTATAATATTTATATTTAATTTATTAGAATGGGAGTTTCAAACACTAAAATAAAGTGTCTTAAATCTAATGAGCTTTGTAAGTATAATTTTTTTCTAATCTGCCTCCTTTACTACTTTCAAAATTTTGCCATTTTTAATAATCATGGTTATTTTAGTGGAATTTTCCAAGGTCTCTACATTTACTCAGGACGAGATTAACGATCTCTATCTCTACTTCAATCAACTGTCCAAATCTCAGAAAGACGATGGTGTCATAGATTACGAGGAATTTTGCTAAGCAGTGGGCTTGAAGAACGGAATATACAGTCAAAATTTATTCAGGATTTTTGACACAAACGACGACAAAGTAATCAATTTCAGGGAGTTTATTATTGCATTTGCCACGTTTTTGAATGAGACGATTGACAAGCAAATCAAGTTGTCGTTTAAAATATATGATCCCAAGGAAAAGGGCTATGCTAAAAAGGAGACTGTCGCTGAAATTTTAAGAGATGCGATTAAGGGGTTGGGGACCTGCGATTTGCCAGATGAAGTCATATAAGAGATTGTAGATGATACCTTTAGCGATTTGAAAAGATATAGAAGTTTCATTTAAATTATATCATGGTCTTACATAGTATTTAATGTTCCAACCAAAGCATAAACTTTAATTATTTAATGAAGTGAAAATAGTGGATCAAGTGGGGCAGAAAAAGGCCCAAAAGAAAGCAAAGAAGCCACGGGAGCGAAATCTGAATAAGAAGGTGCATAAGACAACAATCAAATACCACCAGGAGATGTGATAACTTTTGAAATGTATGAAAGAATGGTCTATGAAAATAACGATATTTGTAAGTGCTCTACATTAATTACTCTTTTTACCTACTTTTATCAATCAAAACTAAAAATTAAAAATGACATTTTTTATAATTAAAAATTTTGTTTATTAGTAAAATGGTTGGCTATTGACATGCAAAGAGTGTGCTAAGGTGCAAAACTGATAATGAGTGATAAAGCCAGTATAAAACATATAAGTTGATAAATCTTAATATTGATCAACTTAATCTTTTAATTCACTTATAAACTTTACAGCTTAAATTTCTTAAATCAGTTGATTTATTTGAATTTGAAATTAAAATAACTTATCAAAATGAAGGCAAATTAGAATTAACAATAACAACAGCACACAGAGATCTATGTGTGGGGTAATGATGAATATGGGCAGCTTGGCCTGGGTCATCGATATAACCAAACAAGTAAATAAGAACAAGATTTGCAAAATAAAAATCATAGTATAATATCAGCAAGTTACGATGAAACTAGAAAATTGAACATTCCCAAGTCTTGTAAACTTTAGGAAAGTGTATTTTTTAAAGTTGAATTGAAAAAGAATATTTATCTTTATTTTAGTTGCAAAACTGATTAAATTTAATAATTAAAATTAAAAGTATAAAAGTTTACATTTCAGACAAAGATCAAGGAAGTTGCTTGTGGAGAGGATCACTCATGTTTGCTAACTCTCTAAGGGCACGTTTATTCCATGGGAAGCAATCAATTTAATAAATTAGGAGTAAAGAACTTAAATACATTTTAAACTTCCCCCAAGAATGGCTTTGAATATTCTAATACCCCTAAACTAGTTATATGTTTAATTATCTTTTTGAATTAGATAGGTTTTAATAAGTAAATAAATTTAAATTAATTGTAAAATATAGTCGAGTTGCTAGTAAATTACGAAGTAATTAGCATTAGCTGTGGCTGGAATCATACAGCTTGTGTAAGCATTGATGGACTCAGCTTCACCTGGGGTCAGTATGAATATGGATAACTTGGACTAGGAAAGATTAGCTCATAGTAAAGAAGAAATGAATCTTTAATAAAAAAAAAAGATTATATTTATATGAGTCTTCTGTATTTTAGCAAGGAATTTTTCCATCAATAGTAGAATTCTTTTAGCAAAACAATATAAAAATTGTAAATGTAGCTTGTGGAGGAAAACACACTCTTTTTCTTTCCAGTAAGTGTATTCAATCTATGTAAAATTATATGAGTAGATCATGGAAATGTATACGGGTGTGGAATAAATGATTTTGGATAACTTGGATTAAGTGTTGATTAGTCAAAACTTGAGTATTTTCCTAAGATAATAGCAGGATTAGGGGAAGAAATTACACAGATACAGACTGGAATATTTCATTCATTATGCTTAGCAAGTAAGAATTAAAACCTCAAACTTACTTTTTAGGAAACGGGCAGGTTTATTCTATGGGAGACAACTCATTTGGGTAATTGGGAATTGGAATGCAGGACATTTAATATAAAGATATTCCAACTAGGGTTCCTTCCCTTAGTATAATTTGATTTTTATATAAAGATATAGTCTAATAATTATAACATAACCAAGATATCTTCAGGACACCATTCAGCAGCTTTATCAAGCTCCGGGTAATTATTCTTCTGGGGAACTGGCGTCTTTGGATCATTTTACGAACCAAAAGGGGTTATAGATTCAGATATAATAGATGTGAGTGTTGGAGGGTGCTTTGGAGCGGCACTTGATAGAGATGGACTTATTTGGACTTGGGGATCAAACAGCAAAGGAGAGCTTGGAGTGGGTGATTTTGAGCCAAGACCTTACCCTTATCCAGTCACATACCTCAAGAACAAGAAAGTTAACAAAGTTGCTTGTGGTGGATCTTTTGCTTTAGCTATTGGCAACTCAAAAGATAAAGACAATTTATCTAATGCCTCTAATCCAAAACTTCAAGTTTAGCTAGATGCCTAAAGTATGATGCATAATAATTACTCTTCTTCAAATTTAAGCCATGCTAACAGCACACCGTATCTTAATCAACCTGAAAGACCTAACTAATCTTACTAGTAAAGCAATGCGAATCATTCTTCATACCCAAATATCCAGGGTGCCTATGATGTAAATTTAGATCCTGTAAATTTATCTTATCAAAACTATGATTACATGGTTAATACTTCCTAGCTTTTCAACCCCAGAGACCTGAGTCCATATTAAAATTAAAGGTATTAGCATGTGTCTTAAGTACCTACAAATATTTAAATAAACAGAACCTCATTTTTACCAGCGGAGAAAGAAAATGCAGCATATTCTGTAAATATTCCATGTTATTTCTTATTAAACAATGTAAATGATGATAGAATCAGAAAAGTGATACAAAGTCTTTAATAGAAGTAATTGAAAAAGAAAACAAAAAAACCTTCGAAATAAAACTCTTCGAACAAAAATCACTCTCGCAAAAGATCCACTTCTGCAAAATCGAAGCAACTGAACATTTCAAATTTGGAATTAAGTGCAATAAATAAATCACTTGTAATGGCTGAAGAATTCAAGTCAAATCTGGTATTAGATAAAACAGTTTAAAAAGTGTTAGACAGAGAAAGAGAGTATCTAGAGGATATGCTAATTAAAGAAAAGAAAGAAAACTCTTTAAAAGAAGAGATAATCTCGAGTTTAAGAAATGACATTGAAACTTTAGCAAACTAGTTATAATAAGTAGTTCAGCTGCAGTAGAGAGAATTAAATGAGAAGAAGAAAAATAAGTCAAATAAAAAGCCTTAAAATAAACAAAAGAGTAAATCACCACCAAGATAAGCTAGAGATCAAAGCGAATAATCTGCTTTAAAGACAGATAGTAAGGACCAGACTATAAAATAAATTTAGCAACAACTTGAGTAATAAGTTAAACATAATGAAGATATGGAGTACTTGCTTAATGTTAAGGATCAGGAAAACAAGCAGCTTAACTCATAAATTGAAAAAATTAAAGAGTAGAGCAAGGCTTAACTACTAGAGAAAGATTAAGTGATTGCTGGGCTTCATCAGTAACTCAAATCTTAATAATTGTAATTAGAATAGAATGATAAAATTCAACAATAGCTTCAGCAGCTAAACTAAAGAGTTGAGCAGGAAAATTAACTTTTGAAGAGTCGCAAGTAAGACTACACTAATAAATTTGACACTCTATCAAATGAAATGAATTAGCTTAAATAACTGGTAACTGATATTTAACATCATCAAGTTCCAAATGCTTAACTCAAAGAAAATGAGAGTACAATGAGTTTTGCTTAGAACTAGCAATAACAGAATCTACTTTAATCTCAGTTCTACAACTAAACAGATCAGCAGTACTTTAAGACTTCTCTCAGCAACAATTCTACCTCACCAATTAACAATAATCATGATGCTAATAGTACAGTACGAGACATTCTAAAGTAAAACATAAAGTTAGCTGTTGCCAATTCTGCTTAAAAGCGTAAAGAAATCAAGTTGGATGAGTCAATTATTTCAGCTAATGACCAAAGTGAAAATGAAAGAGTGAACAGATTTTAGAGACCAGAAAGGAATATTGTATAAGAGATTTAAGATTAGAACATGAAGCTTAGCGATGAGCTTCTTAATAAATCAGCTAACAAGCTGCTCTAAATAATGAGAACACCAAATAGAAAGAGTGGATCTGAGGCAAGAGTGAATGAATAGTTGAAAAATGATTAGAAATCCAATAATTCTCTTAGCCCCTACTCCAATAAAAGTTTAGCACAGCATTTTAAGAGGCAACTTGAAAAGTCTGCTGATAATAAAGACTAATCAAAGCATTCAGTTTCAGATAGAAAAGATGAGCAGAAATAGAAAGGTGGTAGACTTCAAAACTTGAGTGAAATGTTCCAATCGTCAAAGTTATCCCAATTATTCAAGAAGCCTGCTTATTACTCGTAAGTTAAAATATTCTTTTATTTATTTAATCTATAGATCAATAAGGAATACGACTACTTAAGATAAAGAAAATTCGGCTGTTAAATCCCCAAACTTAAAGAACTAATAGAACTTAAATGATCTCTCAGTTGATAATATTTCTCATATTGAAGATAAAAAGGCAAAAAGTCAAAATTACAGATTGACTAAGAGCTATGCTACAGATGTCCAATAGCCAAGAAAGAAAGAGTCTATTCATGAATTTAAAGCAAATATTAGTTTAAATCCTATAAAATTGAATTTATATACTTACAAATGGGTATTTGAATTATTTAAAAAAAGCAAAGTTGGTGAGGTTAGAGAGAAACAAAAATGACTTAGAAAATAAAATGAGAGAATTTGAAGATAAAATAAGAGCAAGCAACACAAGATTAAGTCAAAGCAATATTAATTGAAATTGCACCTTAAAAGCACCAATTTGTTCAGATATAAACTTAAAAAAAAAACTATAACTGATAAAAATTTTGCACTAGATAATAATACTAAGAATTAGTTCTATGATTAAAAATGACTGATTTAATTATAATAATTTAACTTTATTTTTACTTTTAATATATTTGGAGTGATCCCATTCCTGCTAATTATAATTGAAATCTTTAAATAAATATGTCTTAAGATAATAACAAAGTGGATATGAATCAGAGCTAAAATCAGCCCACTGAAGAAGACCAGCTTCAGGAATAAGCTTAATCCCAGGTAAATTAATAAGATATTTTTATTCTAATTATAGGACCAGCAGTTGTACTATAATTAACAGCAGTAGTTATAGCAGCAAATGAGATCTCAACAAAACCCCAACTTCTATAACTTTATTTATCCATATCCATTTATTTAAATGAATATATAAAAGCCTAACAATTTGTACCATCATTCTCTATTTATTATTTAATTATAATGGACAAAGCATAATCTCAATCCCAATTAGTAGAGATAAATGATTCAAAACTCTCAAAGCCAGTACTTCTTGCCAAATATTAACTTATCTAAGCGCAAACCATGGAACCCCAGATTCCATGTCTCATCACTTAGCAACCTAGCCAAGTCTCATCCATTCTACAGAGTAAGCTAAAATTTATTATTCAGCCCAATTTCCAGTTAATAGTGAATTTTTTGCTTTAATAATGATTTATTCATTGTTTATTTTTTAACTATAGGGGTATTTTGATAAGAATGAGAGAGTTAATGACAGGAAACTTTTATTCAATTCATTCATTATTTTATTTCATTATTTATTAAGATTTATACTTTTGAAGCCAACTCATCCAGAGAAAAGTATGAGGGAGATTATTCAAACTTAACAAACTCAGATGATGCGAAGAAGCACAAGTCAATAAAGTCTTCATAAATATATTGAACATAATATAGTTTTAATAAAAAGAATTATAGTATATATATAATTTTCAGAACTGGGATGGTTACTTTAGCAAAATGCACAGCAAAAACAACGAAAAAGTTCACACTAATTTCAGAGAATTCTTTGATAAACCCATTGTTTATGATGCTAAGGGCTACTCAGGGTAAGTTTAGTAATAATCAATTTACTTTATTAGCCCTATATCATTTCATAATATATTCTGTAAAACAGTTCTTTTCTATCAATTCTTGATTTCTAGGAACATTAACTTTGGACCTATGGAAGTGTACAACAGATTGTCTCCAAAGGGCAAGTAAATATCTCGCAAGACTTCCTCTGATTTTTACAAATCTCAACCAGCAGAGAGATTCTTGAAGACCAATAAGAGCGTGGCTTAACTCCCAGACCCTGAAATCTTGCAATTGAGAACTCCTTAAAGTTTTTAATTATATTTTGGAAATGCTTCGATTTAAAGTTTATTTTCCGTTATTATTATAAAACAATTAATAAGTCCAGTGTAGAAGAAAATGGAGGGGAAGTGGAACTAAAGAATTGGTTTGCCCATCTCTAAGTTCAATGAGAGTGTATACCCTAGATACAGAATTACCTTTAATAATCTTTGAGAATACTGATACGGTCACTTATTAAGAATCGTGATAAAGAATATAAGTTATTAATTATATTGACAATTATTTCAAAGAATATTACTGGATCAATTAAATCCAGTAAATTTCTATTGAATTTCTTAGAAATTTCAATTTTAATTACATTCTACATTTTTAATAACCTTAGTCAAAGCGAGAATTATTTAACATTTGGAGTTTAATCAAATATGATTATTTACCTCAGATTTTATATTTATTCAAGAAAAATTAATTTGCCTATTTATTCTTAAGCAGAATTGAAAATTATTAATAAATAACAAAATATAAATTTAATATCCACTTACTCTATTGAAGATAAATGCAAAAAATAAATAAATTTTCTTATTAGATATAAAATTGTAATAAAAAATTACAAGTAAGTTATTAAATATTATATTAAATTTTTAATGTAAAATATCTTTTATTTAAAGACAAAATATATTGCTATTAATTAAATGAAAATATAAAATATTTATAATTTAAGGATATATTAATGCTCTAAAATACCTATAAAATTTATAATTTAATTAATGAATTTTTATCTTTCTTAATTTGTTAAATTCTAATAATAGTAATTTACTTAAGATTGCATTATTAGAAAGAGCTATTTGTCGTTAAGGTATATTTTAATAATATTTCTTTGCATATCAGAGATTGTTTTTCTGAGTGAGGGGCAACAATAATTTGAATTTATTATTCTCAAACAACTTAAATGTCATAACAATAAAATGACTGAAAAAAACTCATTAAATAATTCGCTATTATGTATTCAAAAAATTTTGATACAAATTGGAAGTAAGTATTTTTTATGTTTAAACCATTTAAGTTGTTTGAAAATTATAAGAGGAAATTTTTATGTTGGCCCTCCAAGAATCAATGGGTTAATGCCTCTTTTATCATAAAATTTAAATTGATTTTTTTTAATTCTATAATCATCAATGCTTATTTTTTCTATAATCTACTCACATAATTATATTTGACAACGAATATTTTATTCTAATAAATAAACCAAGATTTACATAAAAGAAGGAAGAGAAAAATGAATACTAATGTTATAAATTATGCTGAAATTATTATAGAAACTGAATAATAAAGTAGATAATTAAAAAATAAAATATTTAATAAGTAAAATTAATGCAAAATAAATCTTTGAGATTAAATTCTTTTAATTATAATACAAATAAAATGAGCCAAAGTCCACATAAAAGAACACTACTAAAAGATGTTGAAAATCAAGATAAAATTGGGTTGTTACTGCTTTAATTTAAATGATTTGGTAAATAATCTAATTGATTAATTAATTTTATTTGGGAGAGCTAACTTTTAATAAGGTAAAATCATTGAAATATGAGTCGATTTGAAACTCTTAAATTAAAAGTAGTGAGTTATAATAAGGATAATCGTTTGTAAATTAATGATTTATAGAAGAATTAAAAGCAGGGTCCTCTCTATCGCACTTTTTGTATCGAACTGCATCCTGTTCAGCATCTTTAGTATCGGTTTGCCTTTAGTTAACAGCATTTGCACAAATTACTGAATAACAGTCTATCTATCGCTTCTTAGTTCTTTATACTTTCCGGTTGCTCAATGCTATCAATTAGTAACCCTCTGTATATTCTCCGTTTGCATCATTGTTACCGTGCTCCACTGTATACAGTGACTTCTCTGTAACAACTGTAAAAAATAGCATTTCAATGCTAAAATATTTTGATATTTAAAAAGTGTTGTTGTTCATATATCCTCGATCTACTCTGTATTACAATAGGTTTTCATTTTTGCCAAAAATAAAAAAACTTCAGTGTAAAATGATTTCTTTAATAAGAATTTATTTTCTGCAAAAGCAGAAACATTTTTGGCAAAAATGAAAACCTATTGTAATACAGAGTAGATCGAGGATATATGAACAACAACACTTTTTAAATATCAAAATATTTTAGCATTGAAATGCTATTTTTTACAGTTGTTACAGAGAAGTCACTGTATACAGTGGAGCACGGTAACAATGATGCAAACGGAGAATATACAGAGGGTTACTAATTGATAGCATTGAGCAACCGGAAAGTATAAAGAACTAAGAAGCGATAGATAGACTGTTATTCAGTAATTTGTGCAAATGCTGTTAACTAAAGGCAAACCGATACTAAAGATGCTGAACAGGATGCAGTTCGATACAAAAAGTGCGATAGAGAGGACCCTGCTTTTAATTCTTCTATAAATCATTAATTTACAAACGATTATCCTTATTATAACTCACTACTTTTAATTTAAGAGTTTCAAATCGACTCATATTTCAATGATTTTACCTTACTAATTTTTAATAATTAATTTAATAGATTTAAGCATAATTTTACTTTGCATAATTAAAAATATTATAGATAAATTTATATATGGAAAAGTGGGGACAATTGTTGAATTAGGGATATAAGTAAAATAAAAATTCTGATTAAATTCTTTTCTTAGAGGAATTAAATATAAGTAAGTTACTTGAGATATTCATTAAGGAATATTAAAGAAAAAAAATTAAAAATAATTAATTTATTAAGGAATTATTTTTAAACAATAATGAAAGAAATAAGAGACAACTAAGTAGAGTCCCCTGTTAGGGACAGCATTGACAACAAGAAATAAAAAAAATTATTTTTTTTATTAAAAATAAATTAATTAATATCTATAAAGAGAATCTAATATTTTTAGAAATTTAATACTGCCTAACAAAGTCCAGTCTAGTCAAAACAAGCATAGAGAGATTATCTCCACAGAAGACATTTAGTAAAAATAAAAAACTGCATTTTAAATTACTCAAATAATTACAAATTTTTATTAAAGCGAAGTTACAGAGAACTTATAGCACCCAAAATAGTTAAAAAAGCAAATCCCTCAATTCATTCCACAAAATGATAGTACTTTCTCACCTACCAATTTTGGGTTAGGGGGTGTCGAACGTAAAACACTTTCAAATTTCCAATCAATAAATGGAAGATCAATTCAATACTCACATGACTAGATGTAGAACTCAATTAGACCTATTTAATTGCAGGGTATCGGTCCTAATGATCATTATATGACAGAAACCAAAAAATAGTTTAGTAGTTTTTAAATGAAAGGCTTAAAAAATAGTAATGTTTCACAATAAAAAGATCGATATTACTCTGTTGAGAACAGGAAAATTGACAATGGCAAAAGGTTGAAAGCTTAAGAGGATAAGGATTACCTTATACACCAAAGTTTTCACAATTAAAACTCAGCTGCGATGGATGCTACACTTACTCGAAGGATGATTGAAACCTATAATGTGCAATCTTTATAAAAAGCCATAGGTCAATAAGTTATTAGCAACACTAATTAAGTGAGTGATAAGCTCTAGAAGTTGATCTCTTGTAATAACTAGGAAGGCTCAGACAAACTAAACAGTACGCTTATGGAGTGGACACCATGTAGATTTTCGTCAATTGGTTGGAAATATCAACCAGCAGGCACTAAGTAAAATCATCTCCACCATCCAAATAAGGGCAATTCAATTGGTTTCCAATAAACTTTCACAAGCTCCTTTGAACCATAATCTAAAACAATGAGTAATTTCAATCAAAGTTTTTAATCATAGACTGAAAGAACCAAATAGAACACTTTTCAAAGTAGCTATAAAGAGCAGTTCTAAAATCGTTCAAACATTGGTAAAAGTATGAATAAGGCTGCTTCACCTGAAGTGGTTAAGCAGCTTAAAGCAAATATGGAATACGGAAGTCCACCTCTCCCTCACTTATAAGTCACTAGAATTGCCTTAAATAAATCTAAGAACGATATGAACAAATCATTCGACAAGTCTTTCGACTAAATTGTTAAGAGTTCAAATTAATAAGCAGATTAAGAATTCAATCTCAAAGACATACTTTTATCTATTTAAATGCTAGTAATTATTTTTTTAAAGTCAACTCAACCATGCTTTCTCCATCGAAAGAAAAGACCCTTAAGTTTAATGTATAAACTCTTGATGGAATATTCCCAAGAAATTCTTCAAAATAAAATCAAAATTCAGAGAATCCTTAAAAAATCATGTAATAGCAATAAGCCGAAGGATTGAACATTTCAACTTGGGCTGGTATGAGAATTAAAGATGGGGGTTATGAACACTTCGGAAAAATGAGGGATGGTACAACTGACTGGGAAAGCGTTTACTATAAAAGTGGACTTTTTAAGCATATTAAATGATAGTTTATGATTAAAATTTACTTCATACATTTATTTTTATGAAATTTATCTTTAAGAAAAGTGAATTAATTATTTTCCAGAATAATTACTGATTTATTAAATAAGATTTCTATGGAGCAAAATTATCATCAGTAACAATAAGATTCCAATACTTCTTCAGTTTAGAGCTCAACCCATCGTTAAGCATAGCATAAATAGTCTCTATCCCATACCCAAAAAGTATGTATCATTTTATGATATTTTAAAATTAATTATTTTATAGTTCTATCCAAAGTACAAAGCGATTACAATAAACTCAAATGCATAAAATTCACAAAATACATCTGAACAATAAATATAAGTATTAGTGAAGCCAAATAATTCCGCATCACAAAAATAAGTCCTCGCAAATAAAAATAGCTCAGTATCGCAAAGTTTCACTTCTTCACAACGATCTATTGATTATAAAGATAGGTAGTAAATCAAAACTTCATCTATGAATGATTCTAGTCAATAAATCAAAGAAATTACTCTGAGGAAAGGTATTTTATTTTAATTTTTTTATTTTTAATTCTTAGACTTATAAAAGCTTGAAAATAATATATTTAAGGTCCTCCATCACATCATCCTAACAGCGATAAAATAATTGCAAATAATAATCTAAAAGGCATGTTTACTCAAAATTAAGTAAAAGAAATGCTTCAAGATGAATAGAACTAAAAACTCTAGCTTCTCAATATAATTAAAATTATTATATTTTATGTATATAGCTTTTTATAACAACTTTCAATTGTAGAAGAAACAAGCACTGGAATACTTCAAAAATAATTATGTACCTTAATCTGCTAGAAACGCAGACAATAAAATAATAAATTAGTTTAGTTAAAGACAACAATAAGATTTGAATAACCCGCATTTCTAAACACAAGTGAGTAATAATAATAATGGCAGTAATACTAGAAATTTCCACTTAAATATTTAAGACACTTCTCATAATGATGAAAACACAGGTGATGTTAGAAGTTTGACTCATAATCATTTGAAAAACGTCATTAAAACAGTCACTATCGATTCCAATGATCATTAGAATTTGAAAAGCTAATCTAGAATATCTGATCAACCTAAATCTACTGGCATGTATAACACTTAGTCAGCTCTGTCAACTAAATTGTAAAATTACAGAAATGGGTTACAAAGCGCATAACTTAACAAAAATTCAGCTACTCCACTGCCTGAGGCAAGATAGAGGCTTACCTCTGATAAGAATTAGCTAACTTAAAGAAAATCTCCTAAAATATCAAACATTTAGGATAGTTCAATTGGAGGTGGTCCATCAATGCATTATAACTCATTTGGACCAGAAAATAATTCAATGGGCAGTCCTTATAAAATTCCTTCAATGAAATCAACTTAAGATAATCAAATTAGACCCTCAGTGGGAGGTTAGAATCAAAATTACTAATCAACAATTGAAACTATGAATTCAGAAGAAAAACTAGATTTACAAAGAATGGGAAATCAATCAGAGAGATTTAATCCAAACACAGCAACTTACAAGCAATCGCTTTTGTACTACGAGACTTAGTATAAAGAGAAGGTAAGAGAACTAGATTTTGAGAGAAAGTCGAAGAGAAAGTTGGAAGATAGAGTTGATGAACTTGAGCAAGCTTTGCATCAACTTATAGATGAAAACTAAAAACTTAGAGATGAGTTAACTGAATGTATGTCTGACAATAAAGTGCTCAGTGATCACTTCTAAGTTGTTTAAGATCAAAATAAGGTCAATCATTCTTTCCCATTACAGTTAAAGTCTAAGATGAGTGATTTTTAGAAAAATATAATAATTTTCAAACGCATTACCAACTTTTTTAAAGTTGGTAATGCGTTCATTTAATATATAAATATTAAAATGTATAATATATGCTAAATATATAATGTCATCACTTATTTAATCTATAATGACTTCCTTATTTTAATATTGCATCAAAGCTATAATAGCTCTTATATAGTTTAGTAATATTAAGCTTAAATTGTTTAATATTGATCGGTCTTATAAGTTATAATCTATTCATACTTAAGCTTAATTGTATTTAGATTTAACATTAATTAATTCGTGATAGAACTTTATTCTATTAAGATCTTATAAAAATTAATTTGTGGATAAGACACTATCATAAGAATAAATTCATGAATCAAAATTACTCCTAATAAAAAACTTAAAAATCTATATAGAATTAGTAAAACTTTAACAATAAATTTTGATTCCTGAATCAATGAAAACAATCATTAAGTAAATTTTATAATGTTACTTAGTTCTTAAACAAGTTTATATTTAATTTTAAATGACATAAATCAAATTTGCCTTAATTTATAAATAATATATTTCTCAGAATATAGTTTATATTATGAATTCAGAATATTAATTTGTTAGATTACATTACTCAATCTCAAGTTAATATATTATATATTAAATATTATAAAAAATGGGTTTAATAAGATAGTCCAGAGATTATAAAGATCTCTGGATCTAAAATTTTTAACAAGAACCTAAAAGAGTGAATGAGCCTTATACAAATGAAGTTGAAGAAAAGAATATATAGCTTAATCTCGAGATTTATACTTTGAAGGAAGAGACGAAGCTTATTTTGGAAGAGAGAGCTTAAGCATAGAGAAAAAGCGCTTAACTATAATTCTAAATAGATTAAATTGCTAATGAAAATAAGAAGTGGAAAGAGCAGAATGATTAACTGAAAGAAAGAATGTAATCACTGAGAAGTGTTAACAAATAAATGGAGAATAAAGCGAACAAAAATATGGTAATGCTTAGAAGAGACGACATATTCAAGGACTGTGAAAATAGAATGATTAAAGCAGAAGGGAGAGTGAAAGAGCTTGAAGAATCCCTTTCTTAATTTATTGAAGATTTTGAGACTTTAAATGGAGACTTAACAATATGTGCATAAAAGTTAGCTCTTGCTGAAGGAAGAGTAGAAACATTGAATAAGCAAAATCAGGAGCTTGAAGTTTACAAATCAGAGATACTAGAAAAATTAAGCTAGTTAGATAAGTTAACTCCATCAAAAGCTGATGTAAGTTTAAGTGCTCATTTAGATCAATCATAAGATTCGAACAAAAGGTTTGATGCAGAAGAAGTCATGAAGATGCTAGATACTTAAAACCTTCAAATTCTTACATTAACCAAGACATTAGAAAGTTTGAGAAAAGAGAACAGAGAACAATTTTAGAAGACTTTAGAATAATAAGAGAGTATATTCAATTTACAAAGCAAGATCCAAAGCTATGAGAATCATTTCGGAGGTGGTTATAATAACTTCTTAGGAGGCAGCTCTAGCTCACTAAATAAAGATAGCTAAGTAATGAATAGTATAAGCGGCGACTTATAGAGACCCTTAGCTCAATCTAACGATCCATAAGTTTTGAAGATTGAGTTTAACAGGTCAAGTCAGTATACTTTGAATCAGCATTCTTAAGAATTGTAAATGGCTGAGGGGAATTAGTAACCCTCTCCAAGAACGAATAAGTATACAAGTCTTTAAAGTTCATAGGATCCCAATTATACCTAGAGAAATAAGCTGTTTCATCTTTAACAGACTTTTGGTGGTGGTTCTTATATAAACCCATCAAAAATTATGTTGTTCCACTTTATTTTTATAACGCCTCATCAAATAACGAATATGAACTCAACGGATTAGGTGGAGGAGCTTCAGACAGTGACAACTTACGAAGCTCAAATGCAGTTCGTTCAGCAGTAAAAGAATTTTCCTTTAAAAATCAATCTAGAGATATAGACCCTAATAAAATATATGAAAAGTTTAACAATGTCAAAGACAAACATTCATCACTAAATTTTAATGCTTAAAATTCAGCCAAGAAAACAGGTATTAATCATAATCGTACAAGTAACCTAGATGCTTCATAGCAAAGTTCAGCAAAGAAAACAGCTGTACTTACTCAGATAAGTTTATGATAATAATGAGAAATTCTTAATAAATTGAGATAAAATAAATTTGTCATTTAATGAAATAATTATATGTCATAATCAGTAAATCTTTTACTGATCTTTATAAATCTGTAAAATTTGTCCTTATTGACAGTGATTGATGTTTTCCTTTATAAATTTATTTTTCACTTGAAGAGACATATTTAAAAGTTTTTTTTATTATACCTATTTTCAATAAATATTTATTTAGATATATTAAAAATATTTTTAAAAGCAGCCTACATCCAACTACAGTAACTCTTTTTTATGCAATTTTTATCCATTTTTATTTAATTATTAAATTTTCTATATTATTTATATTCTAACAATTATATTAGTTTATATAATTTTTCTTACTAATTTTAACTAATATATTTAACTTGACAAAGTTTTGTAATTATAATTAATAATTTAGAAATGTCAAAATAAGCTACTTGTAACAAACAGCACTTTCCCATGAAGCTCACTCTTACTTTAATCCTTTTGTTGCAAATTACCTAGTAAATTTAACTGCGACAAGATAAGCCAAGCTAATTACAATTTGGGAATGAAGCTGCATCCTCTAATTCAATGTAAAGATAACAACAGTGCTATGATAAATTTATGAGAGTAATGGATCCTTCTAAAAATAAAACTGGATATTAAACCATTATTTCACTGGCCACCGACCTCTGTCCTGTTACTATCAATAATATTAAGAGTAAGTTCATTCGTTAAAATATTATTTGCATCTAATGACAAATTCTTTATTACTTGAAATATTATTATGTTAAAGTTAAGCTCATCTAAACTATTAATACATAGATTAGTATAAGCCATATTTATGTACTTTTTCAAGTATATTCAGCTATTTTTACCTGTCCTAAATGAAGCTCTCTTAAGATAATCTACTCAAACAAGCTACAAGCTATTGCAGCAGATTAAACACAGTTCAAAATGCAAAGACCTAGCTTATATCAAATCTAGCTTCTCTAAACATTGATAGTGAAGTTGATTTCGTAGATCGTTCAATTTATTTTATAATTAAAGTGCAATATTAATTTAAATTTTTATGTGATTGCGAAGACTTAATAATTGACAATGAAGATAGCAACGTATGGATGGACCCAATTATTCCCTCAAGCGATATTTAAGTGGGTCCACTATGTTAGAATATATATTCGCTTTTGAAAGAAATGAAAAATCAGACTTATGAGTAAACAGAAGACATCGAAAATAACATAGATTAATCTTAAAACTCAAGTAATAGTAGTTCATTAGCAAATAAAAGAATTGTACCATTCGAATAGTACCTTGTTAAGATTAACCAGCTTTTGTAAGTCTTATTAGATAATTAAAGATTTCTGTTTTAGGCTTTTGGAATTTATGTCAGCAATTCAAATGAAATTATTCCAACAATGTTCGGACCTTAAAGTTATACAATATAAGCCAAGACAGTACTGTGAAGAATTCATAGAACCCTCTATTGATTTCTGGGATATGGAGGTACTGATATAATGTATTTTTAAATATGTTTAATTGTAGGATAATTTATGCAAGAGCACTGAATTTGATGTTAAGACAACCCTAACATGTGAATCTGTGATTAACCCAATATTTACAAAGCTGCATTAAAGTTTAATGAAAACTACAGAAGATATATTCAATGAAGTTGCTAAAAGTCAATCAAAAATCCTTATGAGAGATTTCATTTGATTATAAATAACTAATATATGACTTAATACTAATTTTACATAATTATTTATTGTAAATTTCTATAAATTGTAAAATAAAGATTAAAATAGAATATTGGGTTTTTAAGATATTGCAATCATGAGTTAATTAATTGTTAAATTATTAAGATAGTTATATTTTGCTGTGTTTATGTATAGATTTATTTCAAAACTTGATGGCATAGTCGCCATAGTCTTTGTGATTCCACTATCTTACTGCATCTTTCTCGATCTTTTATCCTTTGATAACTTATTCGATTTCATAGAAGAGTTATGCATGCAAAAAGTTTAAAATTATTTTGAAATATTATTAAACTTTTAAATCTTAAGAAATGAATAATTCACATATAAAGATGTATTATACAATAAATCCTATTAATAAAAAAAAATTGAAATCTAAAAAATAATAAAATGAATAATAAATTTTCTAATATGCCCTATATTTCTTATTGATCTAAGTAGTCGTACCAAAACAAATTCTTTGATAAGTCTCTTAACTCTCTCTCTCTTTTCATAAGTAGCTTAGTAACTCTTTCACTTGATTCCTAATAAATTGTTTAATGTATTTTTTAGTTAAACTTACCTTCAAAATCTGCTTGACTTTTTCATCAATGGACGAATTGAACTCCTAACTGACATCTTTCTACTCAACACTCAGGAAGCCTGTGTCTGCACCAAACATACCGTAATTTCTCACTGCTTCATAGGCCATTTAAGTAGCCCCCTTCAAGTCACTTCCGCAACCAGTTGTGATCTGTTCTCCTCCAAGGAAAAGCTTCTCAGCTATGTGTCCTCCCATAGCCACATCGATGTTTGCAAGGACCTTTTCTTTGTTAATTGCAAGCATGTCTGATTCATCAGGAACCATATAAGTCTAAAATTCAAATTATATTTAAAGTATAACTTACAGCACCAAGACTTCCACCTCTTGCTACAATATGCAAATGTAAGGAAAATTATAATACCAAACAATTAAAGAATTGTGATAAATGGTTGCTTTGTACAGCTTTTTAGCTCCTGGAGTGAAATAACAAGCAATAGCATGACCACTTTCATGAATAGCTGTATTAAGTTTATCTTTATCACTCATATTCAGCTTCTTTCTTTCGATGCCCATCATAATTCTATCCCTGGCATATTCAAAGTCACTCATATCTGCCATATCTTTGTATTTATGTACAGCTTCAGTAATTGCAGTGTTTACCAAGTTTTCAATTTCAGCTCCTGAAAATCCTGGACACATAGTTGCCAATTTTTTTGAAGAAACATCTGCTGCTTTAGCAATTTTACTGAGATACAAGTCAAAGATGGCCTCTCTTCCATTGATATCAGGAAGAGGAACATGAATTTTCTTATCGAATCTACCTGGTCTAACAGCTGCAGGATCTAATATTTCTTCATGATTAGTTGCTCCAATAACCATAATGTTATCAGTCTTTTCGAAACCATCCATCTCTGCTAGCAACTAGTTGATTGTTGCTCTGCTACTACTGTGCTCTGAGTTAAATCTTCTGCTTTTACTAAGAAGTGTATCGATTTCATCGATGAAGATAATGCAAGGCTTGTTATTTTTAGCTTCTTAAAACAACTCTCTAACTCTCTTGGCTCCAACACCAACAAACATTTCATCGAAATGCGAACCTGTGCAATACATGAAACTAGTTCCAGATTCTCCAGCAATTGCTCTTGCCAATAAAGTTTTACCAGTTCCTGGTCTTCCATAGAGTAGCACTCCTTTGTGAAGCTTAGCTCCCTTAGACATATATTTTTCTGGGTCTTTGATCATCTTAATCAAGTTTTCAATTTCTTCTTTAATTTCATCAACTCCCTTTACATCGTCTAATCTCTAGGAGATGTCTTTGGCTTTCTTAATATCAAACTTATAGCCTTCTAGCATACTTTTGCTATCAAAATTTTTGAAGACCATCAACAAACCGATTGCAAGAACTCCAATCAATAAAAGTTGAAAGAATAGCTCCATTGCATTTGCTATAGAAGTTTTATAATGGAAATTCTCTTACTGATCAATATTTAAGTGAAGTTTTGTGGGTTCAATTTAGGGTCTAAACCTGTACTATCTAATTATGATATACCTCCCATAGCTATGTTATCTCTTGCAAATTCATATTAAAGTCTCACTCTCTCGGCATATTCTTATCTTGGACTTTCTGCTGCTAACTCATGTTTATCATATAATCTTATAACAGTATTATGCTTTCCATTTTTATTCAATTCCTACATTGAAACAGTAAATATACATTTAAAAATATGAAAAATTCAAAAAAATCAATCATAAAAAGAAAACTTACCCTAAATAAGTCATAAGCTAATTTTAAATCCTTGGGATCATTTTCAAAAGAGCTTTGCAAGCGCTGAAGAGTCTATACATCTTCTAAAGTCATACCCTCCCCTTCTCTTAGAGTCATTGTACTGTGATAAGTTTTTGCGATGTCTAAAATAACTTAAGAGTTCTTCTGCAATAAAAGTTTTTTATTTATAAAAAGAGTCTCAAATGTTATGATTTAAATAAGTTAAACTAGAAGAAACATTAATATTAAATATTAAATTAGAAAGTTAATTGCTAGGTGGTACCAACCACTTGGGACTTTCTGATAGAGCTTTCTACTACACTAAGGCCTACCGAGGGCAGGTAGGGGGTTGCTGGGCGCAACGCATGAGGGACCAGTCGGCGGGGTTCAATCTGTCAGCGTACACTCCTCGAGTGAGCTGGATCCTAAGATTTCCCTGCATTAGATGAGTCTACTGGCTTGAGTTCAGTTTCCTAGGTAATAGGGAGCAGGATGAAGGTACGCTCTGCCTTCAAAAATGAGAAGACGAAAACCATTGAAGCCAACGATAAGGATTTTTCTCCCACAGCGGGTTAGGGTGCTGAAGCTACCACAGCGAAAGGATAGGGATTATGTTTCCCAGCAGCGGTGGGACCGGTAAGCGTTTTTCTCCATCTTCTGTCACTCTGGTAGGATCCTACGAGCTCTGTCCTCCATGGTGAAAACCCGGTTGACATCTTGATTTAGGGTGAGGACTAGGTGATAGCAAGAATGGTTTTTTCGGAGTTTTCTACTTCACGACTGCCATGTCACGGAATTTGCCACGTCAACTCATTCAGATACGTCTACGTCACGACTAAGATTGATGGTTTGATTTTAGTATTAAACAGTGATATGTTAAATTTATTTGATTTTAATCATTAAACACAACATTAATATTAAATAACATGAGTTTTTGATTGAGCGATAATTTTGGTTAAGCCCTGATGAACATTTCCAATTGTGTTTTTTGCTGTAATCCAAACATATTCTACATTTATCTGTTTTAACTGAGACTAGTTTTCTAAATTTGATGGAACTGTCTCTAAGGCATACGCTGAGAGATTAACTGATCTGTTTATGCGGCTAGTTGCTTCTTAATCTATTTGTATATTAGCATTCAAAAACATAAATATGGATAAAATTATTGATAAAAAATAGCTTAATTTTAGTATGAATTTTATGAATCATTCTGATTTAGTTTATTATTAAAAAATGACAGTGACTCCTGCCTCTTTAGCAATTTTAGATCTAGATTAATATGATATAACATGTACAATCAGGGTAAAGTGTAGTCATATTAGGATCGTAGGCTGTATTAGCACCACCTACTGATATCACAACATTATCTCCAGTTTTCAATTGCAAGATTCCTTTAAATATATATTTTATAGAATATTTTTAGTTTAAAATTAATTCAATTATTTGGCATTTAAAAAATCAAAAGCATTAAAAACATAAAAATTATCATTATTGCTGTGTTTTGGGTGTAAACTTTGATGGAATTATTCCAGATCTAAGTTACTACTATCTCAAATAGTTTATACCTTCATTAAATGTTTAATATTGCTTATTGCTTTGCAGTTAATTTTTCTAAACTAAAATATTTTATAGTATATTTTTATGCATATTATCACGTAGTTCAAAACTTAACCTCATTACTTAAACAATGATACTAAAATGTTTAAGTTAGTTTACTAACTCTAATATGGAGATTAAAACTACGCTTATTTTTAAGTTTAAGAACCATCTTAAATTATTTTATCATTATTTATTCCCTGATAAATGGAATTCTATTGCTAAGTTTAGTGTTGCATCGATCGTCTCTTATTCATAAAAATATTATTATTTTGAGTGATGCTCTGATTCTGGATGTTACTTATTTTATGAATTTATTTTTGAAGGTTTAATATTTAAGCTTAGTGATTTCGTTTTACTTCAGTGATGAGATTCTTAAGAAGTTGTGAAATTCTTGACTGTTATTAAGGTATCGAACTTAAACTTGATATAGTAAAAATCTATTAGGCAAGGTCTCAAATAAATTAAATTAAAAAATATTTAAGGTTTTATTATTTACTTGAATTATGTATAAGGTCTTCAGTGTCTTTTGATAAAGGAAATATCTTCTTAAACCTATTCTTTTAGATCCCTGTCATACATAGCAAATCTTTGGACTAATTTGATTGATCATGTTAAGCTAAAATGTTTTGCTGTAAATTTTGAAATAACTGCTTTTTCAATTAATCTCTAGCATTTCTCTTAGGTGATTATTGATAATTACTGTCTTTTTATTTTATAGTTGATTCATTTTAGTCTAATGTCTAATAATTCTTATATAGTTCTTATGACAGTTGCAGATTAATTATTTATTCTCTTGAGTCTGTTAAGTTTGTGAACCAAGGCGGTTTTTTATCCTAATATTTGATCATTAATGTGTTATCAACTTCTATACTTTTTAGTCTCATATTTTAAGATCTATTCATGTTGATTTTACTTTAAAGAGATTTATTGACACTTTCTCTTGACTATAGGGGAGTCAAATCCCTTAACAAAGCGTTTTAATAATTTTACTAGAAGATAGTTTACAAATTATTGTTAACATTAGAAAGTAGTTGCCTCGTATTTATTGGACTTCTTGAACCATTAAATGCAATTACTTGCTTTAAATTGTTTAATGGCGAAATTATTTTTGAATTTCTTTCAATAGAACTATACTACTTTGGATTTGAATGGTATTCCTTGTATTTTCAAGAGCTTATTTCTTGATAAAAAACTAAATCTATTAGATCTTTTATAAGAGCAGGCTTAATATCTTCATCAACTTTGCAATCAACCTAAAGCTGAGGCGGTGAATTAATCTCTATTAACCAGGGTTTAAAATTGGTGTCGACTAAAATGTCAAAGCCAAAAAGCTCAAAGCAATTTTAAGATAAGTTTCCAAATTTCTAAGAACTGCTTCCTACTTCTGAGCACATACTTAACAAGACTAAGACTATAATCAACTCTATATTAACCATGAGTTAATTGAAATTCAAATTTATAGAGTAATTAAGTATATAATACTTTATATCTATATAAAATAATCAAAATCCAATGTAGATTCTTATCTTAAATATTCGCGTAACTATTTAAGAGACCATTTAGACCCTGATCCAATGCCAGTTTTATCACTTGCAATATTAGGTGCATTCTTGTTTATAGAAGTGTTGGTTAAATGAATAAATTTGTTGTGAATGTTTTGTAAGGAAAACTTCTATGTTGAAAATCTTACAAGACCTTCTTCATAGATGTGAATAGTCAAAGGTGATATTGAGGTTACTAAAACGTATATTCTCAAATCCCATTTATACCCTTATATCAAAAGGGGGTTTGTGATGTAAACTCTTACTCTAAACAATTTAATTGAATCATTTTATACAAATTAAAGTTTCTAGTCAATTTGCAAGTTTATCTTTGAATAATATAAGGTTGCTCAAAATTTAGCTGATTTATATCGCTTAACAAAAATATGCCTCTACCCCTGCTTAAATCAGTTGGCTTACAAATCCAAACTTCTCGATGTTTTTAAGCGCTTCCATTTTATTTATTCATGATATCGTCTTAGATAGAAACATCGTATGATTGCTAAGTTTACCTGTTTGTATATGTGTCCAAAAATTTTGAATACTCATTTGGCAAAATAAATGTAAGTGGTGTTATATTATAGATGTTTCCATATGTGTTCTAAAGTTAGAAATTTTATAAAAATCTTAAAATTAGTAAGATTTTGATATTGTTTGATATAAAAATAAGATTCTCCAGTAGGACTTACTCGATATTTTTTAATAGTTCTGTAAAGTTTATCTTTAACACTTAAGTACCCAGTTGAAGGAAAGTGATTGAATTTTTAGATTGTTTTATAGGTTAACAGCTCTACATCAATTTATCTTGGTCTATCCTTTAAAAAGACAACTTTAAATTTTTAAGCTCCTACCTTTGACCCCAGAGTAAGTTGCACTAATCAGCATCATGAAAATCTTCATCAAATACTTCCCAACCTACAAAAAAAGCTAAAATTTATAGATGTTTACCTTATTCATCTAATAATTTTCTAAATAGCTGAGGTAGTCTTTCTGATCTATAAACTAACTTTGTTTTTTCCATAGTTTTTAAAATAAAAATATTACTGTTTTAATGAATCTTATAATTAATAAAGTCGTTTATTTTTTAGTGGAAATATTTATAATATTCCTTTTTTCTAAATTGATTCTGTTTGATTCGATTATAAACATATAAACTTAAATGAAATTAAAATTCTAAATTAGTTTAAAATGAATATTCATGTATTAAGAGAACTTTAGTATGATCTTTGAGATTCTTGCCACTATTCCAGAGATTTCTAGCTTGTATCAAACATCATTTTATTTGAGTCACCAAAGCTATCCACCTTTTTGTTAATTATCTCTTCTACATTTTATTTGGAAGTATTTATAGCTATATCATTTCCTTATATCAAATTTTATTAATGATTTCTATTACTAATTTGTTATCTTTTAGAATCTTAAATAGGTTTGATTTTAATTATTTGTCTGGTACCTGAAGTGTTCTAGTCAAAAGTTTAATTTAAATTAAAAGTGGCGTTATTCAGCTTAGTCTAAGATTATAATTATTATTAATTGAAGTGTGATGTGAGATTTGCTATACTTGTCTCTGGAGAGAGGTTCAATGGCGATGTAGAAGCTTCTTAAAGGTTTTTTGTGACACTTAACCTTTTTAACTTTCTTAGATTTATAACAAATTTAAAGCAAAAAAGAAGTGATTAATTTTGTTTACAATTAAAAAAGAAACATATTCTTAGATTTTCCTCAAAAGAAGGATATTGTAGGAATACATTCGAAATCGGAAATTAATTTAAAATAAATTAATTATAATTCAAAATCTTGGCAGTTAAAGTTGATCAATTTAAATGATTTTGGGCTCCTTCGATAGAGAATTCAAAATTAGCTGGACTTTACTATTGGTGGTACTATTTTATAGCATCCCTAGAGCGAGGTAACTTCAGTTTTATGTGAGGGTATAATTTAATGAATTTAGATGCATTTAATTAAACTGAAGTAACCTCGCTCTTGGGATGCTATAAAATAGTACCACCAATAGTAAAGTCCAGCTAATTTTGAATTCTCTATCGAATGAGCCCAAGATCGTTTAAATTGGAAAACTTTAACTGCCAAGATTTTGAATTATAATTAATTTATATTAAATTAATTTCACGATTTCGAATGTATTTGTACAATATTGCTTTTTTAATTCAATCTTTTAGAGACTTAGTGGAGAGACATTCGATTAATGAAATAAAGAGTAGTATTATTTGATATTTTT
This sequence comes from Oxytricha trifallax, assembly GCA_000711775.1. Taxonomy (NCBI): domain Eukaryota; phylum Ciliophora; class Spirotrichea; order Sporadotrichida; family Oxytrichidae; genus Oxytricha; species Oxytricha trifallax. Next base: position 42,001 of record ARYC01001582.1, read on the forward strand.
AGGATCAGGGTTTCTTCGAACTGTACTTGAATGATCCACGCTTAATCGTATTATTGGAGACATTAAAATGCTGTTTGCTTTTAGATAATTGGGTGTATAAATTCTAAATAAAATTGGTATATTAATATACATAAAATCAACTCTCAAAGCTTTTAAAATCTATTCCTATATATGTTATTAGTTATAGAGTTCATGATTAATTTTATTAATTTTGAGTTCAGGAGGAGATCTTGACTTTTGAATTTATTGCCTCTTTTTGTTAGAAAATTCACTTCTTAAATCCTAAAAATTGTATTAATTTTATTTTCTAGGATGCAGGCTTGGCAATAAAAGAGAGAGATTTCTTTCTCTTCTAGTCTCTGACTTATTATAAAGAGCACTAGGGTTTACATGGTTTTATCCAAAACAATTGATATTACTATGAGTTAATTTTTGATTTTTACTATTGACTGCTTCGTTACTTAGCTGCATACTATTTCTAGTTAGATAGTTTGTAGAATTTAGAACTGTATTACTATCACTTTATTGTCTTTGTTTCTTTTTAAAACTGATTTTGGATTGCATCATTTGCATTTTATCCAAATAATTTGCGAAATTTGTCCCACTGCTCTATAACAACTGTTGGTTTTGCTCTAGTTTATACAAATTTTTGTTATTACTATAGTTGTCTCAATTTCTTGATAGGACACTCAGCTGGTCTTTTGATGTCTAAAGCTAGACTATTTTAATTTTGGATTCATCATAAAGTGTCTAGCGAAACTAACTTTTGTCAAGAGACTGCTCTTAACTTTACTAATTTAGATCATTCAACTACTATATAGAATTTGCACTGTTATTAATCTAATGATATTGAGATAATTATTTTTGTATTTATGCCTTTGAAGTTGAATGCCCTGGAAATTAATAATTTTATTTGCTTTTGCTTGATAGATGCGATTAATTTATATCCCCTTAAACCTGATTTTACATTAATTAATAGTTTTTGTATTAAGTATCTCTTAATTTTTAATCAGAAAATGCAATGTAATCTTATGACGATTAATTATTAAAGAGCGTTTAGCTAAAAAGATTGCTAGATTTATTGCTGATCTTTTTGTTTAATTTACTGTTAGTCTTTTCTCTCAGTACTTATGAACTTTCATTTTCATTAAAAGATGAAGGAAATAGTAATTTCTCTTATTCATAGTATTTCTATAAATAATCCTGATTATATTGCTTTATTTCCAAAATGTTCCTTTAGTCTTTCTTTTTTGCTCCTTAAAGCTTTTGAATAAGTTAGGCTGATTTCTATAAATCGAACATAATGCTTTAGTTTTGGTATGAATTCAGGTCGAAAGTTTTATTATGAGATTTATATTTTTTACTCAGTTTATATTTTTGATTTCTTGAAGTTAACTCTTCGTTTTAAGTAATTAGCATGGAATAATTGAGATTGCTAGCTTGCTTTTAATTATTGTAAGCAAATTCCTTAGTTTTATTTATATTAATTGGTTTATCGAGAATCTCAACTCTAAATGGCTTACTATAATCATTATATAACTTTTATCTCTAATCTTATGTCAAAATCATATATTTAAGTTTATTCTATGATGTCTGATGTTAAGGTAGATCATCCTTAAATTGATTATTACTATGTTGTTATAAATTAGTCTTAGTATTTAAAGAATATTTTTAATTTATTGAGATTTCTTAAACTGGTAGCGGTTGCGGGTATTTGGGATCTTTGAGAACTGGATCTTTCATTTATATATATAGAATTAATTTTAATTAACTCATTTATATATATATATATATATATATTTTCATTATTAAAATACAAATCAGAAGAGATTGTCATAATATAATAAATCTTTTATATAAAGTTTTAAAAGATATTTATTCTAATAAAAATCTTAAATTAAATGGAGAATTCAAAGAAAAAGATAAACTTTATATAAAATATCTGATAATAGTTTAAATTTAATTTGATAAAAAACATATTTTTTATATTTTAATAGTGCTTGGAGACTCTTGTGAAGATCTATTCTTTAAAGTGGAAAGAATGCCTTTGCTTGGAGAGACTCTCGACACTCATGGTTCTTACAAATCTTATGGTGGAAAAGTAAGATGCTTTAAAAGTACTACACTTCAAATCACACTTTAATTAAGATATTGAGTAAGAATTTAAATATTTACCAAGAATAAGTAATTAATCAAGTTTTTCTCAATAGTATTATATTAAATATTTACTAATTAAATAATTAAAACCGCACTCCAACCCTAACGATAGATTCATTTGGGTTAGAGTGCGATAGAGTGTGAATTAAATTATATATTAAAAAATAAATTAAATATGACATATCGTTTGTAATAAACATCATTACATTTTAATTCAATTTAATATCATTATAGTTTTATTATAAATCATACTTAAAAAATGATTGATTTTTAAACTTTATCAATTATTATTGTTAAAAAACTGTAAATTATAAATAACTTAATTATTAATTTAATCTATATGCAATCTATAATAAACGATATGTCATATTTAATTAAGTTTTTAATATATAATTTAATTCACACTCTATCGCATTCTAACCCAAATGAATCTATCGTTAGGGTTTGAGTGCGGTTTTAATTATTTAATTAGTAAATATTTAATATAATACTATTGAGAAAAACTTGATTAATTACTTATTCTTGGTAAATATTTAAATTCTTACTCATTCTATATTCTCAAGATATTGAGATACTTATAAATTAATCGACATTTTTCAAAATCTTTGATAGGGAGCGAATTCAGCACTTGCAATTGGAAAGCTAGGTTATGATATTGAATTCTTAACTTAAGTTGGGAGTGACTTACAAGGCAGAGAGTTAATTGAAGAGCTAAAGGAAATGAAAGTTGGTACTTAGTACATTAAAACTTTGGACAAAGTAAATACAGGTAAACGAACATTTTACTTTAAAAATATTCATACTTAGGGCTTGGGTTTATCTTGCAATTGAAAATGAAAGAAAATATAGTGTAATATAAATATCCTGATTGGGTGACAGCAATTTAGAATGGTAATTATAGACTTTTTCGATGATTTTTTACAGCTAATATGATTTGCTTGCAAAGATTGATACCAGATTATGTGAATCTAGTTGCTGCAAAAATTGCACAAAAAGTTTTTCAAATCTTTTCATTATTATTTATTCACTGTCATTTTAGATGTGGGTGGAATGTCATCCAATGTTTTACCAGAACTTTACCAGTATCTAGATTACATTTCTCCAAATGAGGTAAATTAATATACTTAAACTTAACTTGCAGACTGAAATCGAAAGGATGCTCGGTAGAAAATATGATAATAACAACTTAGAGGAAGAGTTACATCAGTTTTTAAAGAAATACTCACATTTGAAATTGCTTTTGAAATAGGGAGAGACTGGTGCTACTCTGATGTATCTCAAAGATTAACAATTTAATTTATATCAACTTTTTCAAGACATTACTTTTATAATACTAAACAAGTCGATGGGGAAGTGATTAAGATATTCTCACCAGCTTACAAATTTGCTGATTTTGAACATTTGAACCTACACTTAACAGATACAGCAGGAGCAGGAGATTGCTTCACAGGTGCTTTTGCTGCTAAACTATCAGAATTTCACAAGGATGATATAAATATTCCAAACAATATTTTTTTAGTTTTGTTATAACGTTTGAATGAACTTTGAATTGATAAAAATGATAAACTTAATGAGATTGAGACTTACACAAAATGCTTGTAATTTGGCAATAGAGTTGGGTTTTTATGTGTAAGTAAGGCAGGTACTATGTCTTCAGTGCCATCTATAGAGGAGGTTGAAAGAGTTTTTGGAAAAGATATATGATTAAGATTCTTACTATTTAAATTCATATTCTTATTTTTTAATAGAGTTACTTAATATAAATGATTGATTCTAAATGAGCTTAACAAATTTGAAATCTAATGTAATTAAAATGTTATTGTATAAAAGGATAGAATTTAAAAAAAGCTTTGTGTTTTGCATTTAATAATCAAAATAGGATGAATAAACAAAATAAATAAATAAAGGCTACAAGCATAAATCTTACTAATTTAGACAAAATTGATATTTCATATTTTTTTTATTTTTATAGACAATAAGCTAAGATAATTACTTTTATTAGTCTTAATTTTATTATTATTTAGCCAATAATATTTAGATTACTCTCAATATTTCCCAAACTCCTAACTCTTAAATAACTCATATAGATTTATTTCTTAAATTAAATTTTACTAAATTTGTTTTTTTATTTCATTTTTATCAATAATTCATTTGTTAATGAATTTACTAAACTATTATTTCTAGGCCATACATTATTTGAATGAGTATAATATTAAAGTTAGGAATTATACATTTTTATTAACAAATCAAAATGATGTTATCCAAATTTCTTTTAAGATCCAAACACGCTTCCAAGCTACACTCGGCTATATCCAGTTAGGTAACTATTTCTATTTTGAATGCTATATTATAAATATGTCATAATATTGAAATAGATATGTGAATTCTTAGAAACAAATATTTTCAACAGCCTAATCATTTTAATTAAACTATATTAAAATTTGTTAATTTTGATAGGCAATTAGAACATATTTATTAAGTATAGGATATTAAATTTATATTTATTGCTGAGTGAGTATGCAATAGATTGTTAATTAAATTTGGATAAATTAATATAGTTATTGCTAAAATATCTGTATAAACTAAATTTAAATAATAATACTTATTTGTTAGCAATAAGTTAATGTTTACTTTGCTATTATTTTTAATTCTTGCAATAGATTGATCACATTTGATACAGGTTTAATATGCATATTATTAAATTTATTGATACTTTAATTGTTAGTTAGTTGGAATATGGGCTTAATTTTAGTATTTATTATTGCTCAAATCTAAAATTATTTGAGAAAATATAAATCATAAATATAATATTTTTATTATTAATAAAAAGTTATCTATAAGAAAACTGAAAATCAGTTTAAAATAGTTATTTTACTAATTTATATTCCTTATATAAAAAGTCAAAATACATCTGGAATAAAAGTTTGAAGATTGAGCACTTATATTTAATGATAAATTATTTATTTTCATTTTCTTTACTAGCTATATAGATTATCGAAATTTAAATCATTACAAAAATATAACTTTAAAAATAAAATATTTGGATGTTGATTTTAAATAAATATTTAAAAAACAACACTCCTTTAGGAAATTAAAACATAAAATAAATTGATATATTGAGTAAAGATAATAAGTATGAGTTTTTTTTACATTTTTTTATAAAGAAAAAGATTTAATGACATAATTTAAGTCTATTGGCTTATTTGCCACAGCATAAACTTATAACTATAGAGGCGATTAACATTGCAATAAACACCATTTCTTTATTTAAATTAATTTTATCAATTATTCCATTTTAGGTAATACTATTTGAGCTTTGATAGAGAATATTAATAGTTAATAGTGAAGCTGATGTATAGCTCTGGGTAGACTCTTTAAATATCTATTATATACATTTTATAGTCATCCTGAATTTGCCAACTACAACTTCAAATCACCAAATCCTAAAATGTTAGCAATTTTAGTTTATCAGGCTCATTCGCAGAACCAGGGATGCTATAAAGCTTCATCAGTTGAGATTCTCTTCTTTGGGTCTATTTCTAGACACGAGTTTATTAGATCTATTATGTTTTTATTGTGTTTTCTCCAGTCTCTTTCTCTATAAGGTATGGGGCCAGATCCTATAGAAATATTAGCTTTTAATCAGAATATACTTACCATATCTATAGTTCAGTAGTTTGGTTGGCTTATACGCAGTACACATTTCATAGAGCATTACTCCGAAGGCCCATAGATCAATCTCTGGCCCCACAAGACTATTTTTTTATTGTATCTCCGGGGCTATGTAGCCTTAAGTTCCGCACTTTTCGACCATCAAAGCCTTTCCATTATGCTCGTTACTCATTAAATGTGATAGACCGAAATCACAGAGTTTGACGATTGGGAGTTCACCTTCATCATCTTCTTCTTCATCGGGCTTGTGTCTAAGCACGTTTTATATTTTCATGTCAGAATGGACGATGCCTGAGTTATGGAGATAGGAAAGGCCTTATAATATGTCATTAGCATATGACTAAAGCTTGTCTTGATTCATTATTGGAGTTAAAGTCTATAAGAATGAATATAATTTAGTAAGACTTTAGTTCAATATATTTTGTTTAAAATTCCAGACCACAATGTCTATTTTGGCTTAGCATCAATCAAAAAATTTTAGGTAAATCTTGAAAGAAAATTTTTAGTTTTTTCTGCACAAACTTTAAATGATATTTCTCAATAAATGAATTAGATAATTTGAAACAATACTGAAATTATATAATAATTGAAATGAAATAATGGGATCAATCTCAGGATAATTGAAGTAAAAATTTAAGCGAGTAAATATTTTAGACTAATAGTCTCAATGACTCTTAGTCCTAGGGTCTTGATAAGTTAATCCAAGATTCATTGGAATATAATAAAATTTAAGTTGTATATTATTTTGTGGTGACGTATCAGATTAGGACTAATAAATTTCTTATAACGTCACAAATTAGAGGGATCAATATTCCATGCAATTTCAATGAATTTACAAGATAAAATTAAAAATAGACTTACTTCTTCAATCTTTTATTCAAAATAATTGGCGTCATTGCAGTACTCCATAAGAAGTACAATTTCTTTGTCATTTTCTGTGTAATCGAAAAGCTCTAAACCTCATATCATAATAATTAATTTCTTAATGTTACTACAAATATGTGCACTAAACAAGATACCCTCCTTACCTGCTTTCCAATAGCTCCTTCCTCATTACTAACTCCCTCCTTTCCAACTCAATATATAAATATTTTTTTATAAAAAGTAAAAATTCAACCTCACTACAATTTTAATTATGTCGAATTAAGATGATTATAGAGATTAAATTTTATAAAAATACTATATTGAGATATAATTTTTCTATCTAAGTATGATATAACCAAAAATTTTATGAATTAACTAGATTCAGGCCTGGAAGATAATAAATTTTCATATAAAATACGGTGTTTAAGGAATGAGGAGAGGAATCTTGGTTAGAATAAATATTAATAGGTTTACTACATTTTCATGCTTTAGTTGAGATTAAATTGAGCATTCTTATCGAGCATAATTTATTTATACATCATTAACAAGCTTCTCTTTCATGATGCTTTTTTTTATAACATGCTAAAAAACAATATTAGATGAGTTCAAATAAAATTATGATAATGGTGGATATCGAAATATGATCTGTGAATAAATAAGTAAAAAATCACATAAGGTTTATTTTATTAAGAGATTACTGAAAAGAAATTGAACTTGTTAAGAAAAAGTGAGAGCAGAGCAAAAGAAATGAAAAAAGGGGTCAGAAAATGTCATGAATCACCCAAAATTTATTTATTTAGTGAACTTACTTAATTTGTCTCAACGTGTGAAGTTAGTGATACTATAGTTGGACTAAGCTGCACTTTGTATAACTCTTTGATTATAGAATATTTATCTAAAATTCCGAACTCACTGGGTTGAAAGTAAACTTAAAACTATATGAAATGCTATAGTTAAATATCCACTTGACTTTATATCATTGATATTAATAGTAAAGTTTAGATATTATTGAATCTCCCATTTTTCTTATCTGGGGAAGAGATCCCATACTCTGAGTGATTTATGTCAAAAATGACAGCTCTTTAAAGTTCTGGATCCAGCTCGATTATGTTGCTTGATTGCCTCTACTGAATGATGCCAGATTTTTACTGCACTAAATAATATAAATATCCTTACTTCTAATAAATTTCATTTTTTGTTGTTGTTGAGATAAAATACTTTGACTTATTATTATTAACAAAAGTAATTGCTTATAAAATTGATACACATTATAAGCAGAGTTATTAAGTGATTCGCGGGTGATATGTTTCATGTTTGTTTAGTTAAATTAATTGTTGAGTTGATGTGTAATGCTTCTCTCACTTTCCATAATAGTAATAATTATTGATTAACTTTTAAACTTCACTTTTTTTAACTAATTATTACTTTGCATACATACGCAAGCACTTTAAAAGTTCAAATCACAATAAATAACTTAAAACAACTTCTTTATTTTCTGAATTGCTTATGAATTATGGGAATGCTAAAATTTTTTTTATAAGATTTTATATTTAAACTATTTAGAAGTGTTATTTATATTTAATTTACTTCTCTCTTAAAATTCTTATCTAATTCAGATAAAGAATTGGAAAGAAACTATGTGTAGAATATAAGTTAAATTATTAAGAAATAATTGTATAATATTCTATTATTCTTATAAAATTACAATGTCTACTATGAAAATAGCAAAATACGGTTAAAACGTTCCTTAGCCCATTCCCTTCAATTTGATTTCAAATAATAATAATTCTATGATGATTAATAAAAATGTACAAAACATTAACAATAATGGTCATGGTTCTTAATAGAATAAAAATTAAAATAGTCATTCAAAACCTAAGAGGATGCAGAGTGATAGAAAATATATAATTTTTTTAAAAAAAAGGGTGATATTAACTATTGTGAAAATATTTATATCATTCAATGTGATTAAGCTCGAATAAGTTATGGAAATTAAACTGCTGGAATATTTTAATTCAAAGGAACTAATAAGAAAAAATAAGGAAACACAAACTTGCACAATTATAATGGTGATGGTAAGTAATAGAGGATTTAAGCTTTTCTATAAAAAATAAATTCTTTAAAATTTTACCCTTTAAAGCATCAAAATCTTTAATATTTTTAAATTAGCTGATATTTCAAGACAAAGTGTTGTGATATAAAATGAATATGCCACTTAAGGTTCTGGTTTAGTAAATTTGGCAAATACTATAAGAATAAAATTCGGGATTTAAATATAAATAAAAATCACTCTATTAAACTAAATGGTGATAGTAAAATTGGTCATTCCCAAAATTTTGAACTCTTTCAATAAAAAATACTAGACCAAGCAATTAGTTGTAACATATATCGCTATTTGAGAGTACTTACATTAATTTTTGATAAAAATTTATTTGATTTTTTAGAAGTCATTTTAAATTAGTTTCAAATAACATTTAATAAGAAATAATACTTTTGACATTCGTAAATTATAAGTAATTTCAAATTTTTGTTTCAAAATAAGAACCTATCATAAATTTTAACATCTTTTTGCATATCCAACTCATTTAATTACTATTTTCTCTCTTGAAATATATTTGGATGATAATAAAAATGCAACAGCTCCTTATTTCATGTAAAATAGATAAAAGTCTGCTCAAAATCCTTAAAGAAAACAGGTAATTATAATTATTTTTACTTTTATATATTTTATAGGATCACTAAGCTATAGTAGATAAAAGTCAACCTGCTGATTTATTGAAATTATTTGGCAATGAAAGAAACTTTTAACTAATTAAATCACTAATGGATTCTTCATAAGTACAGACTACATAGAATAAAAAAGTCAATAATAGGAACAAACCTATAATTATATTTACTCATATCAAGATAAATTTATAATTAGTTTATTATAAAATCCAGAATTAATTGTCTCAAAGAGTTTTAGGAATGGAAAATTAGCTAATAGAGGATAAAGAAATTAAAGTTGAAAAAGCTATATTAGATTTGAATGAACTCAAAACTTAAATGTTTACAGAAAAATAATCACAAAACGCCTTAGCAGCTAAAGACCAGTTTAGAAAGTCAAATTATTCCAACTTCCAATAGACTTCATAAATACTTAAATCATAATTATCTGACTATTTTTATTTGACCAATTATTATATGTGTTTCATATTCAACTCAAAGTGCCTTTACTAATAAATTGGGTCCAGTAAAAGCTTTAGATAATAATACATCTTCCTCATTTTATCAAGCATAGAACAATTAGAATAACATCTCTCACATATCTAACAATTCCGCAAGCACTATGTATAATAATCCACCTTAAATAATATCTAAAAATTTGACAAATCATAATTTTGGCTAAAATACTCTATAGTAGTAGTAAAAATTAAATGCTTTACCTTCAGTCACTCAAACAATGAAATCTTTATTCATAAAAATCTTAGTGAATATTTTAATGTTGAATAATTTCTAAAAATTAAACAAGCTTTTTCAGTAATTAAACATCTTTCAATTTCAATAAAGCAGGCAGTCTCACAACAAACATAGAACAAATGGATAAAGAATAATTGAAAGAACGTTTGCTAGTTGCTGAGACGATCATGAAAAAACTTTACAATAGAAATAAAGAACTTGAAGAATCATAACAATAAAATTATGCTTAGAGCAGTGCTACATAACAAGATTTTAATATACTTCCTAAAATTTCTAATGATTAAGAAACTGGACTAACAAAACCCTTAGAAAATATAGCAGAGCAGGACAAGACTATAGATATTGGACTTCTGGAATAACTTAAAAAGCGTGAGGACGATCTAATAAAAGAACTAGAATCTAAGTAAAAAGAGATAGATGATCTGAAGGATTAAAATTTGGAAAACCTTAAAAAGTTGTCAGAAAATAAAGCTAATACCTACTCATTCTTTTTGGAAGAGAGGCTGGCTGAATCAAAACCCCAAAACCCCTTAGTGACGTTTATAAGTGCTTTGATTTGTAGGGTATAGTTGGGGTCTTATTGGGGTTAGTAGAGAAATTAGGCCAATTTACAAAATGAGAAATAGAAATTAGCGAAATTTAGGGTCTATTTATGATGAGTAATATTTAGATTTAATGCTAAAGCTTAGGTATGGTACGAGTATTAATATAGATTAAGTCAAACCAGTATTGAATTATGCAGCTATAACAAAGCTATTACACAAGAGTGCCTCTACTGTTAGGTATCACTGCATGTTAGCTGTTTAGCATTTTAATTCTGGTACTTGAAAGCATCCTGCTAGAAAATAAAAGTTCTCACAGAACCATATTGACTACCTCTGTGACTCTAAGACTTTAAAGTATTGGGCACACTTTCCTCTAGACTAGCGACCTGTAATGTTTCATCGCAAGTTTCCTGATATGCGCATCTCTCCTTAGACTATACCCAACATTTATAGAAGAAATGGTATTACTTTCAAGACTGTCAACAGAGTAAAGAGAGTGATTGATTTTACAGTGCCATTTTATAGTAATAATTTAAAATATATATATCATTAAATGCAGAGAGCTATTACTAATAACATCAAGTTCATACACGCCGAAGAAGCAGTGTTTACATTAAACACCTTTATTAATAAGTCTTGGTATAAGAAGTATGATAATATAGAAGTTTAGAATTAAAAAGTGAAGGTAGTCACCCATGCAATTTTAGCTGGTATAAGTGAAGATTCAGGCCTAAAGAGTTATGATATTCACCCTCGCTCTATTAAGCGAGAGTAGTATATAGATTTCCTACATAAGCCCAGAGAGAATTATAGTAATCAAGAGATCATCCTGTTTGTTGATAACCTCTCAGTTCATAAGACTAAGGAGTTTAAGAAAGCATATGAAGAGTTAAACATAACTCCTGTATATAAAGTTCCCTATAGCCCTCAGTTTAATGGAATTAAATTCTACTGGAGTTAAATCAAGACTCACTACAAGAAGCTGCTGCTGTATCATCTTATGCATGACTTGCCTATCGACACAGTAGACTCGATTAAAAGCAGCTGTAAGAGAGTGAGTGTAGATAAGACAACTATTTGTCGAGAGAAGGAAGAATGAATGTTTATAAATAAGTTTTAGATTTAAACGAATGAATATATTCACATATTAAATTAACCCATAAAGGAGTTTGGCTTTTCTTTCTTCTCCTCTTCTTATGGCTTGCTTGGGCCCATATCTCTTCTCTTTGTGCCAGCTCCTGCATCTATGTTCATTTCTTCTGGCTTTTTAAACATCTTTATAAAGTCTCTTGCTCACTTCATAAATAGTCTATGACTTTCTCTCTCTGTGAACCTTCGCATGCTCTTTCATTAGGAATATACCAGTTCCAGGTTTCTCTACAAAGTTATATGTCAAAGCTTACTCGAGAGGAATGGATGCTTCTTAAGCTCAGCGAGCCAGGTCTCGCTTATTAGTATGCCTTGTTTTCTTTTAATCTTCAGGAGAAATAGAGTAGCGTTTTTTGTGAGCTTCTTCAATGATCTCTCTGAGATAACTCTCTCTTAAAGTGCCAAGAACACCAAAGAAGACGCTCCTTTCTGGAAGTTTGTTAGAGAGTTGTTTCTTGGTAGGAAGATAAACTACCAACTCTTCATCTTTCATCGCATC
>ARYC01001583.1:0-11653 GCA_000711775.1 Oxytricha trifallax
ACTGTATACTTAAAGCATGACAAAGTTGATGGAAAGTATGATTGCTTTGAGTGCCATAAGCAGTAATCTCATACAAGAGATTTAAAGAAGCATCTTTTAAAAGCCCAAAAGAAAGAGATAGAAGTTGAAGGTTAAGACACTCAACTGAAGTTGCTCAACAAAGAAAAGCAAGGAAACCTCTTTAAGTTGCTGAGCTTTAACAAGCAAGCGAATCAGAGTATGTGAGGATTGCACGCAACCTCTTAGCATCAGAGGTCACTAAAATCATGATTAAGATATAATACAAGAAAATTCAAGTACTAGCATAGATTGATTTAGATACTTCTCTCTAAAGCTACCTAATTCTGGAGGACTCCTATGAGAAGAAAGTTATTAAGGATCATCAGTATGCTTACAAGGTATATCCTTTCAACTATCTCCTTAGTGATGATAAATATTAAATGGAGTTTACTAATGAGTATTAGTACTCACTCAGGCCAAGTTTAAAGAATGCAAATACTTAATAAAGCTAGATGCTGTTCTCCTAGCCAAAGATCATGTAGCTTTCAGACTACCACTCTTTAAGATGACACTCAGAGATTTCATAACTGATCAAAGAAATCATAGATAGCTTGCATTAATATCAACCTAAGCTATAAAAGGTATCAAAGAGCTTCATAAGTTAGGCTTTGTTCACAGAGATCTCAAGCCTGAGAATATAATGTTGAACTTTTCACCAGTAACAGTAACAATTATTGATTTCAACAGAGCCTTAAGAGTGGAAGTATCAAGACTTGGAAGTGCAATGGGAACTCCAGGTTATTATCCAGAAAGAGAAGACTGGAAAGATGGACACTTACAGTGGGATGTGTGGGCTTTAGCAGCAATAATAATAGAGTGCGATAAGACTCGCAACGATTACTACTCTACAAGGTGCGAGAAGGATGCAAGGCAAAGAATAAAGCAATTTATTGAAAAAAACAAGAGTGTCTCAATCATGAAGCAAATGGCAGAGTCAATAATAATAAAACCAAACTCAAGATCAGACATATCAATAGAGTAGATTGAGTTGTGGTTAAGTAAGATAAACTTCAGACCATTCCCACATGATCCAAAAGTGCATTTTGAGTGATTAAATTAAATACATTTACTATAAATTTCACATTAAAACCCAAAACCTATTAATAACCCCAACCCCTAACAAATTCCTTACAAATCAAAGCACTTATAAACCTCATTAAGGGGTTTTGGGGTTTTGAGTCTCCTCGTCAAACTGCCTTTACTTAAAAGGTTTTTAAAAGTCAAAATCTGTCTGATTAAACTTCTAAATATTCTATATTCTTTGACTTTATTGCAGAGATTTTATTCCTTCTTATTACGTGGTTTAGCTTAATAATTCTTTCAAATTTGTTATTTAATGATTATAAAATGCATTTAAATGTATGGGCATAAAAATAATTTGAGTTTTATATAAAAAGCTAACATGAGATGATCAATTATTATGCCTAAAAAGATTTTTTATTAAACTAAATGTTAAAGCTAACTAATATAATGATTGTTTTCTCTAGTTTCTTGAAATAATGATAAGTGCTGCTACTATTTTTCACAATTATTCGTAATATTATTTTAATTATTCTAAGTTTATGTCATTATTAACTCTCGTAAATTTATAGAATTAATTTGTATTGAAGGATCTTGTTAGATATTTTATAAATAAATTAACGAATTTAAAAATTGTAAATACAATAATAAAAAGATACTTTTACCTGCTTCCATGATTTTGCAGTTGATATTTTAATTTATAAAATAATAATTATAATATAAAATTCTAATGGAAACTTTAGAAAATCATTAATTTACAAATAATAAGTAACCATAATTCTAGTAATTCAAAAAGTACTTTGTGCTCTTTCACTTTGGAGCTGGTTCACTACCAAAATCATAACTGAAATAATAAAAATTAGGGGGGGGGAAAGTTTCCTGCCATGTGCAGTTTCCCGCCCCCTACAGAAGTTCCCTACCGCCAACATTAAATTTTATATTGTTTGGTAATAAAAATATAAGAAACATATAAATTTTAATAACGATTACCTTTACCATATACTAAATAACACATAAAAATATATAATTTTCAAGTTATATTTTTTATTTTTATCAAATTATATTTTAAAACAATGCTAAAATAATTGTTTTTTTTTAAATAATTAATATGATTTTTATTAAAAATTAAATTCATTATCAAGGTAGAAATGATATTTATAATAAATTATAAATAATTCTATCATAATTGATGATAAAGATTCATAGAAAATTATAATAGTTACATATTTTTATGTATGGGGCAAGAAACTTCCCCCCTAAAAATTATTCAGTTTAGCTTAAAATACTTAGAAAAACACTAGATAATTGATAAAATAGTTAAAGAAAAATGAAATTTAAATGAGTTCGATTGATTTAATAGCAAAGATTATTGGCTTTATTGAGAATTTAAATTTATATTAAAATTTACTATACATATAAGAATTTGATATTATTATTTTAAATTGAGGATTCTGGACTTGTAAACGCAGGTGTAGGATCACATTTAAACATAAATAAGTAGGTTGAAATGGATGCTTCTCTTTTGAGTTCTAAAGGCATTACTAAAAGTATATTATAAGCATCAGTCACAGGGGTTAATTGTATCAATAATCCCATAAAAATATGCAAAGAAATGATTAATCTTTAAGAGTTGCAATTCAAATCGTTGATTAAGAACGAAATGCATGCACCAAAGTAAGTAAAGAAAATATATATAGAGTTTAATATATCATTTTATGACTGATAGTTTTATAGCTTGGAATGACTAATAGAGAGATAAATTTAAAGCAAGAATGGGAGATTCACAATTTTTATTTGATGAGAAAATTATGTATACGTAAAAGAAGCTCAAGAAATATCAATGATTAATTCAATCAAGAAAAAAAGAGTCAAACATTTAAGATAAAGTTGCAATTGATTAGAAATTAGTTCAAGATACTATTGGGGTTATTCTAATAGCAATTGATAGCAAAAATGAAATGGAGTGCGTTATTGCTACATCTTCTGGAGGACCTTGGCTAAAAGAGGCTGGCAGAATTGGATCAGTAACAATTTATAATATTGTCTAATTTTTAACTAGGCATGTATAAGAGGTACAGGTTTTGACATAAAGTGTAGCAATAAAAATTAGGAAATATATATGGCTTTGTGCTCAGGTCATGGAGAAAAAATAATATAAAATTAGGTATCAAACAATGCAGTAAATTAATTAAAGAAATAAGGCTTTTTAAAAGAGTAAAAATTTTTAGAAAAATACTGGATTAATAGAGCATAATTTAATGAAAAAATTAGCAGCTCGGCCTTTGATATGGGATTGATAGGAATAATTTATGATAAACAGAAATAAAAAGTTAATGTTAACATTCTACAGACAAGTGAAGCATTTCTTGTTGGTCATTTCAAGTCAGGCTAGAAAAAGTTAATCTTTGATTTTAATTATAAAGAATAGACAAGTCCTTATAAGACTTCAGGTTTTAGTATTTAATTATGATAATTTTCGAATTAATTTTATTAACAATAAATTATTAATGAAATTACATTTAAATTCAGTGATTTATCCTTTATTTTAATAATTCTTAACAATTTAACATTTGTTAAAATAAAAATGAGTCAGCCACCACCTTAGCAAACTTCGGGAAGTAACAGTAATTAGCAGTTTATTACACATCAATAAACTATGCCCTCCTTACCCTCCAATAATACCCTCCCTCCAGCTCATGGTCAAAACGCCAACAATAATTAAAACTTACAAACTTAGCATACAATAAGCGGGGGCACAGGACATCCTCCCTTAAACTTGAAAAATAAGAAATACTCAGTTGATGCCAGAGATAAAACAGCTTTGCAAATAAAAACGAATAATTCAAATAGAACCAATGAAGACGATAAATCTCAATAGCCCTCTGCCACATCGGAGAGTAGGAATTTGCACCTAAATTTATAGACGAATAATTCAGGCTAAAATAGCAATCAATAAATGGTTCCTGTCGCTTCAGCCTTATTAAGACAGGGAACTATGGTTAGCAATTAGAAAACTATTAAACATCAGAGTCATAAGGTAACATTAAATTATATAAGCATTTGCTAATTCTTTATATAAAACAATTCAAAAGCTATAAATTGAGAGAATTACAGAGGCAGGAGAGGACACAGAAAAGATGCGCAAAGTCAGGGAAATAAAGTAAAAATTTACAGTCACACCAAAAACTCCAATGTATATGAAGGGAAGAATAAAAACCTTAAATTTACTAATAGTGAGATAATTACTTAATTGAAAGAGAAAAAAATTATATTTTTTAAAGTAAAATTTCCTTTAAACATCATGCATATTAACATATTTTCAAAATTCTAAATTTATTTCTCACATAATCTTGAGTTAATTGTAAGTTTGAGAGTTTTTAATGGACATGGTGAAAGAAAGAGCTCGTTAGGCCCTTGAAAAAGAGCAAGAAACCGAAAAATAATAATAAAATTAGCAAAATTAGAAGCATGCATCTCATTTGGGCAGCATCCCGGGGTAAGGCGGAAACTTTCAAAAATATTTCAAGTTTTTATTAAATAATCTTATAACGTACTGATCACTTAACTCTCCAGTTAAAGATAGTCAAATTATATAAATTAAGATAGTCTTTCCAGAATTTTAGAATCAGAAAATAAAGATCAATCAGATTCGAGTGACAATGAAAGCGAACAAAGCTTTATAGAGCCAGAATTTGATATGAATAATGTAAGATATTTGCAATTTTAATTAAATATACCATGTAATATAGTTAGTAGAAGAGAAGGATTTTCTTAAAATTCTCAGAATTGCAGAAATTATTGAGAAATAAAATCATAATGAATAAGAAATCGAAGAAGCGGTTTCTTATCTTAAGACTTTTGACGCTTTGAGATAATAGCTTGATATTTGAAACTAAAATATAAATTGCAAAAAGTGATATTATAATATTTTATTTAAACAATCAACATAAATCAAGAAATATCTAATTTTTTTATAGCAATTAAAATGATTATAGAGTAAATTATATGCACTACAAATATACTTCTTTCTACAGATTATAAGTTTTTTATGGGTTTAAATTCTGAATAAAATTCAAATAAAAAGAATGCTCCAAATCATGAAAGTTTAATTCATAAAAAAGAATTCTTACCTCTTCAGAAGAGGAGAGAAGGGAGAATTCGCCTATTTAATCATGCACGGCTAAGTAGGTTTCTTAACTTTAAGTATAAATTCTTGGCATGGTCAAACTCCCAGAGAAAACATAAAAAAAGAAATGGAGACATGCCAGTATATGAGGTATACAGATACGGGGAGCGATGGCATGTTCACAGTGGAATGTGAAAATAATATTGTAACATTTCCAAAAGGGAAACTATTCGGAGAAATAGCATTGCTAGATCCAAATAAAGCTACAAGAATGCTCTCTGCTTTGACTAAAACTGACAGTATTTTACTTGTACTTAACTAGGAAGCATTCGATATTATGATCAAGGAGAAAATTAAGAAGGATAGAGAAGAGATGGGCAAGTTTGTATGCTCTTCCATGCCGAAATTAAAGGAGACTATTGGTTTACCAGCTGTTGTCTCAAATGTTAACATAGTCTTCGAACCATCTTAAATTAATTGCTTTATATTTTATACATCTTAATTTTTAAAGGATCAATGGGTGCTTATGGAAGATGAAAAAAGTGAGAAAATTCACATTATTAAATCAGGCCACTGCGGCTTGTACAAAAACATTGAAATTGTAGACGAAATCGGTTAAAAAATAATGAAACAAAGAAAAATCATGGATCTTGAGGTCGGAAAACTATTTGGAGAAGACTTCACTTGTTTCAATGTACCAAACACTTACTCTGTCAAGGTTGAATCACCAAAGTTAGAATTGCTGTCAATTAAATAAGGCGAATTTGGTAAAAAGTACAAAAGAATGCTGCCAGTACTCCAAAGGTATTTCTATAAGAGATAGTGCTTGATTTAAGAAATTATTGATAATTATAATGATCAGCAAGTCGATATTAAGAATCATTTTTATTCCACAGTGGAAAAGGGGACAATTAGTGTGTACTTGATGCGAGAATTGAAAATGCAATTAGATCATGCTAATTTAAACATGAAGAAAAAGCTTTATATTAATCGAATTGTAAAGAAAAAATAATAATTAAATTAAATAATTTCCCTTAAATTCAAATATATAAGCATTAATATAGTCTATTAAGTTTGTCAATAAAATAATTATATAATGGTAATATAAAATTTTAGTGTTTCAATTCAGCATCTTTCCACTTAAATCATGCTATTTTATAAGCTGTATAGACATTATCTACGGAAAGAATTATAAAATAACGGAGTGAAAAGACCTTTCACTTAAAATGAACAAGAAGATATCCAAGATTTCAAAAACATAATGAGAGGCCAGTAGCCAATGAGCACTTAAAATAAAAAGACTAGAATTGAGTAAGTTGTAAATACCATTGAATACTTAAACAGTCAAATGAACAAGCAGGTGTAACAAGAGAACAAAGAACCAGTCTAAAATAAACTTTTAGCAATTTAAGCTTATCATACTTTTGATGGGAGACATTAAAGTGGAAAACCTAGAGATTTAGCAAAGATAGTTGGCTAATACAAATCAGAGTTTGATATTACTCAATTCTAGATAACAGATGGTTAGAGCACTCAGGGGTAAACTGATTTCCAAAATAGTTTCTTTGTTAAGAGATCATAGCCAAGTATTTAAGCTAATAATACTACAACTACAGTTGCATTGTTGAACTCAAGATTAAGACCACACTCTGCAGCTTTTCAAGAACCTTTAAGAAATCAACTAAAGATCATGACTGATATGTCTCCAATGGAGAAAAATTAGCACTCTCCATTAAAAAGAAGATAGCAAACTCCAAGTCAAGGGATTAAATCTGATATGATAATGACAGCTGCTTCAACTTCTACAAGCAATCATAAAGTTACAGCATTAATGAGAGTTCAATCAGCAAGTCGCTTTTAATCTAATTAACACATGCAAAGAGTCTCCACAGCTTCAAGTTTACAGTTGAGAATGCAGTAAAGTTAAAAGTCTCTCTCTGGTCCTTCTATGGTTCCAGGTTTCAATGTTCCAAATTCTGCTTTAAATCAACACAAAGGTACTTTCATTTCAACTCCAACCTCTTTTTCTTCTCGACCTTTTTCTGCAGTGGGCAACACTCTCCCACTCAGAGGTAACTTGAACTCTTAAAATAAAGAGAGCATCATTAGTAATGGGAAGTCAATTGGCACAGGTAGCTATGGGGTTATGGGCAATCCAATCGCAAATTAAAGTCATTTGAATAATGCTAACACTAATTAAAAACGAATGCTGAACCACCCCAACCATCACAGCAGTGGCAATCTGCTGTTCTAAAATAGTCAAATATAAACTTAAATTGTAAATAATGCATAAAGATAGTAACACTAAGAAAGATAAGCTAAAAAGTGTTTGATTTTCAATTTTTATATAAATTACCTTTTAAATTTAAGCTAGTTAGAGCTATGGTTTTCCTCCAAAATATCAACCTAGTAAAAAATTATAATCTGATAAATTAGAACAATAATGAATTGATTTAAAATAAGAATTATTTTTTCGTTAACTTTAGTATGATTACCTATTATTTTTCAATTTTATGTTTCTTTAAGTGGTTATCAATAACCTAAGTAATTCAAAACATTTAATAATTAATTCACAAGATTAAAATATGAAACATATCAATCTACTTAGTATATTACTATTGTCTACTACAATTGAGATATTCAGCAGGGCTTAAATCTTGGGGAAAACTAAAATCATAGATAAATAATATAGAAGTCAAGTTTAAGATGATGAATAAATTATTATTGATAGAGAGAAACTTTCTTAATAGGATCATCTGAAGAGATATATAGGCAGTAGTAATTTAGACCAGGAGGGTTTGAATTTACTTAACAAATATATGGAAAACATTTAATTGTCATATCACTTCATGAATTTAATTATTTTAGAAAATATATCTATAGAGATCAGTAACGTGATAATCAATAATCTATGCAGAATGACAAAATTTAGAATGAAGATATCGATGATAAATTATAAGCTCAGAAGAGTTTAAAAAGTAAAAATATAAAATTATATATCGTTATGTTTGTATATTTTTAGAGTTACTCTTTATCGAGAAGAAACATGAAAGCTACAAGAACCCCCAAAACATCTTAGGTTCAAGAATAGGGTAGCTTAAGCAATTTATCTGAATCACCAAAAACTGCTCAAAAATAATAATTGCCTGAGACATAAGTTGTTGAAGATATCTATATTCATATGGTTAGTCACTCCCATTAAGATGTGGGCTGGAATCTTAAAATTAAAATAAATAAATACTAATAATAGATTGTAAATTTAACTTTTAAGTTTAGTCCTGAGGACTATTATTCACAGAAAGTAAAAAGAATCTTAGATTCACTTATGGTCGCTTTGAAATAAAATGAGACTCGTAAATTCACATATGCAGAGATATATTACTTTGAAAAATGGTGGAACAACCAGGACGCTACTACTAAAAATTTCGTTAGAAAACTTATTAAAGATGGTAGATGGGAATTCGTAAATGGTGGATGGGTTGCAAGTGATGAGGCTTGCCCAACTTTTGAAGATTTTCAGTTAAACATTATGATTGGAAATGCCTTCTTGAAAAGAGAATTTGGCATAGTACCAGAGTTTGCTTGGCATTGCGACCCATTTGGTCATTCTGCCGTAACTCCAGAACTTTTCTATTAAATGGGTTATAAAGGCTTATTCTTTGCAAGAGTTGATGATGATGAAAAGAATTATAGAAAAAATCACTAGGAAATGGAGTTTATTTGGAAACCTAAATTTGAGACTGCAGCTGGTTAAGTTCAGTCGAAATCTGAACTCTTCACTCATGTTATGCATTTCAACTATCAAGGAGGATGCGATATTGAAATCTGGACTTATAATACCGATCGAGCTTATCAAACATCAATTTATAGAAACTAACTGGAGCAGCATATAATTTCCTCCCCAAATATATATAGCTATTTCATTTATTGTAAAACAAACAAGAAAAGAATGATTAATTGTGTGAAATAATATGCTGAGCATTATAAAACCAATCACATTCTCTTTACAATGGGAGTTGATTTTGCTTACTAAAATGCAGATATTACCTATGAATATATCGAAGGGATCTCAAGAATCTTAAGTGAGGATAATGCCTAAGGTAGTTAGAAATTAATATTCCAGCCAAGCACTGTAAAAGAATACTACGAAGCTATTATGATAAAGTAGTAAGAGATGCAATTTGAATGGCCAACATACTCGGATGATTTCTTCCCTTATAATGGCAACTTTTAACAGCATCTCTGGACTGGATACTTTACAAGTAGACCATACTTTAAGAAATAGATTAAAGATTTCTCGAGTTTAGCTTACTCTAGCTCTACTTTTTATGCCTTGCAACACTTTAAAGAGTTGAATTTAAAACAAATTACATTTGCATATATCACTTTTATTTAGATTTTTTTGAATGACAACTCTGGAGTTTAACTTCCAAAAAACCTGCATTCAAATATAACACCAATCGAGAACATGACCGCTGAACTTTTAAAAAACTTGGCTATGATGCAGCATCACGATACTATAACTGGTACTTCGCCAACGTCAGTGATTTAAAATCATATTTTCAGATTAGAAAAAACACAATATAATAACACGATTGGACTTTAGAACCTGATTTAGAGCTTAGTCATCAAGGATGGAATAAATACGACTAGTTTAGAATAATGCTATTAGTAAATTCATTAAAGATTGCTCTGTCCAGCTAACTAAGTTGGTGATGAACAGACTTTTATATAATTATAAAAAATCCTATTTTATATATCTCATTTACTTTTGTGGTCTATAATCCAAGTGTCTTTGATAGAAATCTGACAAAGCTTTAATTCCCCACTTCAAATTTATTAAATTTATATAAAATTTTAATTATATTTGAAGGTGTCCGCTTGGCAATCTAAAACTCAATCTTTCAAAAGTATAGACTCTCAAAGCGAGATAATGTGCACTAAAAATCCTCAAGGAAAAAGAGAATGCGATTTAATTATCAATTATCCCGTTCCTTACTTAAAATTTTAAATCTTTAAGGTCACTAACTTGGATAAAGCCAATGTAAGTTTAACAAATGACACTAGAGTAATAGAAATTAAGCCCTCAAAACTACCAGGAAATGATTCAAAGCCAGATGAACTAATTTAAATTACCTTTTAATTATCATATACAACCCCAATAAGTATGCAATAAGACTCTTTACATTGAAAACCAAAATCTGAGACTCCATGTAGTCAGCTGCAACGATGCCACTTCATCAGTAGCATTTTAAGTAACTCATATCAACAAAGACCAGACTGTTTAAAAACCAAGATAATTTGAATTTGATTTCAGGTATTATGTGCCCTATCATGATAATGAATTAAGACCACCAGGGTTATATGTGTTTAAAACTGCTGATTTCGATTCAACACCTTTTCCTCTAGAGCTAATATCCATTCATTTATTTCCCAATAAAAGAATATTTTATAATCTTAGATAAACTACTTAAATTCAAGCTTAAAGAGGCAAGAATCTTCAGTAATTATTACTGAGATACAAGCATTCCGACAATTCAAAAACCATAGTTAAAATCAAGTTAGCTTAAAACTCAGATGAGTTTGAATTCGATGTTCATTTTGGTAGAATAAAAGCTGAATTGTTTAAATATGGTGCAGACATTACAATTAACTGGAAAAGTTTGGATATTGGTCACGAAGAAACTTTCTACACTGATGCCAACTCACTTAAAATAGTGAAGAGAAGGGTTGAAAATGTTTTATAATTTTAACATATTTTAAAACCAGCAGACAGCTCAAAACTTCTACCCAGTGACAAACACGCTTTTTATTTCAGATGAAAGTTAAAGAACTGCAAACCCACAAAGTCAAGTCCATTTCATGGTGTTTAACGATGGTAGATCTTAGGGAGGGTCAGCTTTTCAACCAGGCAGATTAGAACTTATGATTAATAGGTATGGATTAGGCAATGATCAATTAGGAATGCATGAAAGTCTCATAGAAAAAGATGACAAAGGCAAGTTTGTAGAAATTGACGCTAAAAATATTTTATGTTTATAATGTTTTTAGCTAAATTCTGGATTACTTATCAATACGGAAGACAGAATGCTTGGAACAAAATCATGAAAAGACATTAGAAGACAATGAATCACAAGCAAATATTCCAGGCAGACTACTATGAAAATGTTTATGGGCAGTAGCTTGACTCAAACTTTGTTAATGCTGAGAAAAATCAGTACAGATCATTCATCGAAACATATCAAATTAGAGGCATCAGCTTACAATATATATTTGATTTTCCACTATTAAAAGCATCCTCTTGTTAATTTTATTTCATAATTATTAATTATAGTACCAACCAATAGCTTCGAAAACATCTATATCTTAATAACTAGACAGTAAAACAACCAACCCATTGACATTACCAAACTTAAAAAGTTATTATGTGACCACATTGTAAATTCT
>ARYC01001584.1:0-10368 GCA_000711775.1 Oxytricha trifallax
TATGATTCAAATAAAATATGAAATGAATGCCCAAATTTTTATTAAAACCTTCTTTAAGTAAATTGAAGAATAGTGAATTATAATATTAAAAAATCATGTCATCTTTCTAAACTTATTCCTACGTCTTCAAATTTATTGTGGTCGGAGATTCAAGTAAATATATTATACACCCTCACCTTACCTTAAACTTATTATTAAATTACAGGTGTTGGTAAATCATGCTTACTGCTTCATTTAAATAATTTTTAGTTAAATATACCCTGATTCTATTGTCTATAATTTTTTTTAACTTCAATTCACAGATAAGAGATTCAAAGCTACACATGATTTGACTATTGGAGTGGAATTTGGCTCAAGAACAGTTTAAGTGAATAACCAAAATGTCAAATTACAGATCTGGGACACAGTAAGTGTTTTTAACATCAAAGTCATACTTTTAACTAGCTATTAAATGCCTGGTTTTTCAATTCTATCCTTTATATTATGAAAAATGCTCAAACTTAAGAATATATAGGCTGGACAGGAGTCATTTAGATCAATTACGAGAAGTTACTACAGAGGATCTATTGGTGCTTTATTAGTTTATGACATCACAAAAAGATAATCCTTCGAAAACCTGGTTAGATGGCTTGAAGAAATGAAGGAAAATGCTTATTCAAAAATGACTATTATTCTAGTCGGCAATAAAGCAGACCTTGATAATGAGTAAGTTTAGCAATGAAATGAACAAAATTCATTATAATCTGTGAATTAAGTGAATTTGAGATAAACATGCTAATTCATTTGCTTTTAGGAGAGAAGTGAGCTTTGAGGAAGGTTAATAATTTGCCAAAAAGAATAATTTAATGTTCTTTGAGACTTCAGCAAAAACTGCTATAATTTAATAAACATACTTCTATTAATGGATTCAAAATTAAAGGATAAAGAAAAATGTTTTATTTAACTAATTGTTCATTCTTTTTTACCTTTTGCTTTCTTTTTCTTTTACTGCTTATTAATTTCAAGAGCCAGTTATTTCTTATTTTCCATTTCTTGCATTTCCTTTTGTAATTAATTGGATCTTTCTTCGATTTCAATATTTCGCATTATCTCATCGAACTCTCTTTTTATCATTTTATACATTGAAACTTGCTGCTCAGCTTTGTCATTAACATCAAATAATACTCTCCTCAAATCAAATACTTTTTCTTTATAGTCATGCTTCAATCTAAAAATAAATAAAAATAATTATTGATAAATCTTTTGGCTTTCTCATTGCTTTCAATAATGTCTCTCTACTAAATAGGAATCATGCCAATTGTACCTATGATACTATTGGAAAGTATACTAATTTCAGACTCCTTTTTCTAAGTAATTTTCTTATCTTTTTCTTCAATCCCAGCAAAGTCTGAGTCCAAGAACTTTCGTTTCTTTAGCAAGCGATTGTATTCTTCTTCCAATCTTCTTGTTCTGTTTTCTTCATCCACTTTCATTTCTTCGAATTCTTTCTCAAGCTCTTCTATCTCTTCCCGTTCTCTTTGCTTCTCAGTTAAAGCTTTTTCAATTTGAAAAGAAATTTCTCCTTTTTTGTTTTACTCTTGCTTCATACGCTTAATTTCCTCTATGTTGTAAGGTACATCCTAAGTGATATTTTTCATCCGATTTCTCTTCAAATTGGCTTTTATTGATTTTATGAAGTTGAATTTTATCATGTTAAATCTGAGCTTGAGTTTTTGGATTACTTAGTTGATAATTGTTGCTTTAGAAAAGGCCTCTCCTGAATTTACTTTTAAACTATTTCCCTCCAGATTTAAACTTAACATAATGACATTACTTTCTAGGGCTTTAGCTATTCTCATGCCTGTAAAATCAGTCAGCTAATTTTAAGAAAGATCTAAAAATTTTAGGAGTGAGACTTTGCAAGTTAGTAAATCGTAAAGATAATCTTTAATTATGTCTGTCAGATTGTTAGCTCTTAGTATTAAGTTTGTAAGAGTATTATTTCGTTAAAGACCCTTAAACAATCCAATAGCTGTCTAATCTCCCATTTAGCAATGGGAAAGATTTAAAATTCTTAAAGTTGAATTGGTTATCAAGCAATCTCTAATTAGGTACTCATAAGTCTGATTTAATAAATTCGACCCTAGATTTAATTACTGTAGATATCTGGAGTTTTTAAGGGAGAGAAAAAGGTTTTAAGAAATTTCAGAATTTATTGAGCAATCAGAAATGTCAAGTTTAAGTATCTATGATGAATAACAGCACTCGTACATAAAATTTTCAACTGCTGTATTACCCAGTTCATTTTTAGATACTATAAGCTCTTTCAGACTTATTTTGTCATGGTTTTTCCTAATAATTTTTGATAGTTTTTCAAGACCTACACTAGATATTTGATTCTTTTCGGCATTTATACTAATGACAGTTTTATTCGTTTTAAGTACTTTACATAGAGCCATAAAGCCTTTATTTCCTATGCCATTACCTTTCAAATTTATGATTGTAATAAACTTTTACTCTTTCATAATTTCAGCTAATAAAATTGCTCCTTATGGACCTATTCTATTTGGTGTTTTGCTATCGATCTCGTTTGATAAATTCAAGTCTATAATAGATTAGTTTTTCCTTATAGCTTCAAATAAAAATTTAGCTCCCTCAAGTGATATGTTGTTTGAAGAGAGATTTAAAGCAATGAGAGATAAGCTATCTTTAAGATTTTGAGAAAGTAGTCTTATACCATCATCACTCAGATTATTGTTACAAAGATTTAAAACTTTTATGTTCTAATGCCTGCTTTTGCTTAAAATTTTCTAGATACAAAATGCTGAATTTAAACCCAATTGCATATTTCGCATGTTTAATACTCCCTGCTTTGAATATGTTAGGATAAATTATTTGAAATGGAGGTATGCTTTTTTAACGGAGCTAATATTTGTCATTAGGTCTAAATCCTTCATTCTTGCTTCAAAGAGTAGTAAAGTTTTATCCTCGTTAATTGTATGGTTTTCCTGAAATTCTTAATTCTCCCTGTAAATAGTAAAACAAATTATGTTTAAAATCTTACTCTATTTTGAAAATAAGAGAACCTAATTTAGAAGGACTGCTAGTTTTGAATTCTGATTATGATTAAATAAGAGATTAGTTCATTCCGTTTTAAAAAATTGGTTTATTTTGAATGCTTCTTTGGTTGAAGCTAATAAAAAATATATTTTAAATAATTTATAACAAGCTCATATTCAATTTGCTTTGAGATGCGTTTATATCGTAAGGATTAAATAAAAAACATTAATTTATATCGAAAGATTGCCTGCTTCATAATAAGAATTTTTCGTCGTTTATTCTACAGAGTGCTTCTTACTGTTAAAATTTAATGGCTTGACTTCCCTCTTTTAATTCAAACTTATATTGAGTAACTATTTACTATCATTCTACGTGTCAGTTACATAATTATTATTCCTACTGATTAATAACGTACTGCTTAAAATAGATCCATTTTATTAAAGTTGTTTATCATCAATTAAACTTATTAGTCTCCTATTCTTTGAATAGCTCTATTGGGAATGCGTCTTATTCATTTATTGCTTAATTTCTTTGTCTAGCTTCAATTTCAAATTCATTGAGTGATCTATAAAGAAATTATAAATAACATAGGAAAGTTTTATTGAGAAAATATAATAGAATAAATAAATAATTTTTACTTTTTTAAATCAGTGCTCTTGAATCATCGTAATTTATTGTTGAAGTAGATTGTCTTGACTGCTTAAAAGTTTCATTTAAGTCTTAATAAGCATTTTATTAATTAAAAAACATTATTAAAAACTATTGTTAGATTAAGTTTTCTCTTATATGATATAAATTTATAAATATATTGGTATAGATGTCATTTTAATTTCTAGACTGCTTCACATTGATAGTTTTTAATCTATTTAAACTGACAGCTTAATTCTATATTTTTTCCTATCCATTATTATTAAAACCCTCATAAATTTAGGTTTCTCCATAGCTTTCATTATTATTATTATTTTATATATAAATGAGGCTTCTTCTGCGATTATCTAAACTTTAATATTCTCTATTCACGATTAATTAATTAATATTTCTGCTTTCTCTTCTTTGATTGGTATTTATATTTTTGCTCAAACATAAATTAATTGTGGATAACTAATTAAATTAAAAAATACTTTAATGAGTTGAGGTTATTAACTTTCCTATTTAGAAAATATGGCTATAAGGCAGATACTGCAATAATTTTGGATTTTTGAATCATAAATGTTGTTATAATTCTTACAATTAACATTAATTTATATAAATTTTATTGTAATTTAAATTTTCTGAAATTCAATTATATTTTAGTATTATTAACTGTGTTATTTAAGAGTAAATTTTTTTTTCTTGGCTGATTATTATCAGTAAATTAATTATCATTAATAACTAAATTGTATGTGCTGTCTATGGAGACTTATTTTTTATTATTATTCTGTGGTAATTTAGTAGAATTTTTGCTTTTTTATCTCATTTTCTGTGAATTGTTATATAAATATAGAATAATTAAAATAAATAATTTATTCTCTCTTTTAATATAAAGTATTACTATTGAATATATTTGTTTCAAAATAGAAAATAAGTGTTAATTATGATAGTATGTAAATAATTTAAATAAAAGTTTTATATAGATTAATTATAATTTGATAGAATTGAAATAATAGAAAAATATGCAGGAGTAATAATAGAAAAGGTAAAGTTATATTATTATTATATTTTAATGCAGATATGGATAATTAATTAAAAATTAAATTATTATAGAGGTAAATTAATTATTATCAACTATTAAAGAGAATTGCTTGAATTCAAATTTCTAATCAGATAAAATGAAGGAAAATAGGATTTATAAATATTTTACATAGGGTAAAAATTTAATAATTCAAATTAATTGCTCTTAATACTTAATTTCATAAATATAAATTTTCAAGGGGTTTAGTAAGAGAATTTTAAAGAAAAGACTCCAAACATAGAGCATATAAATACATATTTATAAATAAATAAATCATGAAATCTGATTTGATAAATTCTTTTAAAAAATATTTTTATTTAATTATTTTAAGGAAGCATTTAATTATTCCTTAATTAAGCTAGTTCAAATCGAATAAAGTACAGCCAATTGGTGATTCAAATTAAGGCTCCCGACAACTGTCTCCTGCTATCGAAGTGCAGAGATTAGGGTTACATAGAGGAAAAACATTCACAAAATTAAAATTATTCTCTAATTTTTATAAGATGATAATAGCATATATTTGATATTATTATTATTTAAAGCTTTATGGAATTTAATACTGGGGCTTAAGCCAGCTGGATAGTTATAGATTTTTACTTCATTCTTTGACTTTCGACACTATAATTCAACCCTCCCCGTAAGTATGAGGAGGTCAGTTTTCCGACATCTGGCACATGCTAAAATGACACCACAATTGAGTAGGCAAAAAGAACACCCCCGGACCCCCCTGTGTGGTCTAGCATTATATAATATCCTTAATAATATATAGTATATTTGTATAAGAAGACTAGAATTATTTGATGCCTTAGCGCAAGAATAGTAGCAGAAATAATGTAAATAATTAAACATCCTAATCAAATAATTTAAGTTCTCGATAGCTCTAAAAATAGAATAATTCACACAATGATACATTCGCTGATAAAAATTAATCTATATTTTTTATATAATTAAGTTGATAATTATAAATGTGACTAATTAAGGACCAACAAAATAAAATTATACTACTTTATTATATATTATAAAATCTAACCGTGAGCAGGACAATATTGATAGTAATTCAAAATCTACAGCTGGCTTCAGTTTTTTCAAACGCATGCTCTCTGGTAATTTTAGCAAGAGAAAAAGAGAATCTGACTCACTTGCCGTTAAAAATGTTTAATTTAAATTTGTATAAAAGCAGTTCCGAATTAAAATACTATTCTGAAACGAGCTAAAACAGATATGAGGGGTAGAGAAAATAGTAAAAATAATTCTACTAGATTGAGCTAAAAAAGCCATAGTAGGAAAGTTAAAAATTCAGTGGTTAACGATACTGATTCATTTCAATCTTTTGAAACTTTGAAACTGAAGGCATTTATTGCATTACAATATTATTAAGATTGAGCATTTTTAATGTATTTAGAAGTGCTAATATAAGTCATTTTCTTAATTTACTTTGCATTTTACTTTGTTTTTTTGAATTACAAAGAAAACCATCTTTTGGTAGGAAAGAAACAGTGAAAGAAATCTAAAAATCAAAAGAGCTATTCAACATCTTAAAATTAGGAGCTTTTCAATCAGTCGACAAAAAATAGCAATAAAATTCATCAGAAAATTAAAATATTGCTAAGATGCATATATTAGACTTAAATAGGATATCTAAGATGAACTCCTTCAAAAAAGGTACTTAGCCTAAGAAGAGTTAGAGGAAAGAATCCAAGCAGAGATTGGATGAACTCAAGGAGGGCATTAAGGCTTAAATTGCTAATAAATTGGAGGAATCATAAAGAAGTCATCCCAATTCTTAAAATATTAAAATAAAATATTATAGAATTTATAAAAGAATTAATTAAAACTAAAATACCAATTTAAAATAAAAATTTAAAAAATATTAAAATCAATTCAATTAGAGATAAATTAGGTGATTTGAATTTAAGTAAGTTTGAATCAGTGAAAGAATACTCAAGGCAAAATAGTAAAAATAACACCTAGCTTATACCAGAATTGCAAAATTGGCAACTTAAAAAAATCTAAAAATAAAGCAGTTTTGTACCTAAAAATAGAAGGAAAAACCTAGAGGAAAGCCCTTTTGATTCAAGATAAAACTCAAATATATAATAATAATAATATATATGATAATATTTAGAATAGAATCACCACCATAATTTTTTTATTAATAGTTGAATTTTCTAAAGAAATAAAACTCTTTAACAAATTAAGATTCTAATTAAAAAGAAAAGGAAAAGATTCTATAAAATAATTTGGCTCTCTAAGGCATAGAGAACAATTTATTGTTAGTACCACAAAGCAGAAATAAAGGATTAAAATGTAAGTAATTTATTTCTTTTTTTGAAAAAAGCAAGTTTTTTAATATTTTTATAGCGGGTATCAAACCAACCAAATTGCTGAGATCTATTATTACTAAAAATAATTAAATAAAACATTTTGCCATAATATTTTGATATTAGTTTTGCATTATAAATATATATTAAAAATGATATATTTACTTAGATTTTAAGCTATATAGAACTATTTAAAGTATATTAATATTCCTTCAAATTTATAAATTCTTTCAACTATGCATATTCTTATTAATTAATACTTCCCATATGAAGAAGAAAGTTATCAACGATTCAGCTTCTAAAAAAGAAATGACGATAGAAGAACTCAAAGCATAAATCATAATTATCATATAAATTAATTTCAACTATTTAAAATCCTAGAGGAAAAACATGTCTATATGTAACAACGATCAGTTTTAAGGATCTAAAGGAAATTAACAAAACAGAAGGATACACAATCATAAATTATTCCAATTAGCAAAAATTATTTTATTTTTACTTATTTTTCTTTGTTTATAAGAAAATTTAAATTTAAATTAAAATTGAGTTAGCAAAATTTCATGTTGCTGCAAAAAATTTGAAGATCTTAATGACTCAGTAATAAGTAGCGATGGTTGTGAAGAAAATTCAAGATTATTCAAATAAATGGATACAAAAGAGAAATAAGATCACCTGCAATAATTATGGAAAAAGTCTCATATCAAAGCCAGAGCTGGAGCTAGTGTTTTGAGACTTTTTAATGATCTAGCTAGAAAGATATACCTTTTTGGTGTTAGCAATATTTTATAATAAAATTATTTGATGGATTTGCTTATAAATTATTAAATAAGCAATGGATTTAATTAAATCGAAAGAGATGAGATAATACCAATTTATATACTAATGCCAAGCCACAGATTTCGATCAGTTTGGAATATCATGACAATTGTACTCTTAGTCTACACTGCTCTATTTATGCCGTTCAAGGTAGCTTTTGTGGACTAAGATACAGTATTATCTACAATTATTATTATAGAAAGCTTAGCGGAAATTATTAATAGGGCTTAAGCCAGCCAGATAATTTATTAGATTTTTATATAATTTCATTTAATTTTGACACTATCAGTCAACCCTTTCCGAGGGTGGTTAATTTCCATTAATTGAGGAGGACAGATTATCTACGATAATTGACTGGGTAGTGGACAGTCTCTTCTTCTTTGATATACTAATCACATTTTTTACTGGATATGAAGAAACAGATGGATCATTCCAATATAAACTGAAGAGTATTGCCAAAAATTACATTCAAACATCTTTCATAATTGATCTGATCGCATGGTAAGTACTTTTTAATTTAAAACTAAATCATTTTTTAGTTTCCCGTTTCAAGTATTTGCAGGAGAAATGCCATCTGGAGGGAGCTATTAAAAGCTACTAAGATTGCTTCGTATGATAAATATGATTTTTATTCTTTTAAAGGTTGGATGTATGTCATAAAAAAGATTAAATTTATCTCTACACTATGTTTAATTTATATTCCAAGGCTCTTCAAACTTCTAAGAATCATTAAGGTCTTAAAGTAAATAAAGTTCTTGAGAGAAAATAAAACTTTCGGTAAAATTATGAAAAAGCTAAGCATGAATACTGCCATCGTGAGAATGGTTCAAGGTATGGTTGCTTCAGTCATTATTACACATTTATTCGCTTGCTTCTGGTTTTTATCAGCTAAGTTTGATGATTTCGAACCAGACACATGGGTTGTCAGAGCTAATCTGCTAGATGAAGATTACTTAATTTAATATCTGTATTCACTGTATTGGTCTACTCAAACTGTCATCACAGTGGGATATGGGGATATTCCATCTGTAACGCCAATAGAAATGATTATTTCACTTTTTTGGATGATCTTTGGAGTAGGATTTTATTCTTTTATTATTGGTAACTACTCATCAATTATCTAGAGTAATTTACAGATACAAGCTTCAATTCAACTTAGAATTAAGAGTTTGGCTGAGTTAGCTAAGAAAGCATCGATTCCAGTCGAACTTGCAAAGAAAATAAAGAAATTTATTGAGAATAATTTTGAGGCTATTTATAATCAAGACGATGAAGCTCAGCTGATTAAAATGCTGCCTCCCTCTTTAAGAGATGAAGTTCTCTCAAACACTTTTGGAGAAGTAATTGAGAAAATCAATTTTTTTAAGGAAATGAAAGACCCTGATTTCTTATGGAAAATATTACCTCTCTTGAGGCCTATAAAACTAGAGAAAAGTGATGTACTTTATTGGAGAGGAGATCATGCTGAAGATAGTAAGAACTTAGTTTTATGTTTTATTAAAATTATTCTTTTAGTTTATTTCATAATCAAAGGAAGTATTAAACTATACACTGATAAAGGTTACCCATTTATCAAATATAGTGAAGGGGATTTCTTTGGCGACTCTGACACCTTATTGAATGTATTATATAATCCAAGATTACTTTAAATTATTTATAGTTAGCAAGAGATGGTAAAGCTATTGCTCTCACACATTTGAAGCTTATGGTGCTCAAGATAGATCAAATGTTTGAAAAATCATTTGAGAACTCAGAGAAAAATTTCATGGAAATGATCTTTAATGCTAGAAAGAGAAGAAATGCTCATTTAAGGCTTATCAAAACATAGAACAAAAAGTACAAAAAGAAGAAAAAGTATTAAATTCTTTAAAAGAGGACTTGGAATCAAAACCCCAACCCCTTAATGAGGTTTATAAGTGCTTTGATTTGTAGGGTATATTTGGGGTCTTATTGGGTTTAGTAGAGAAATTAGGCCTATTTACAAAATGAGAAATAGAAATTAGCGAAATTTGGGTCGATTTATGATGAGAAATATTTAGATTTACTGCTTCAGCTTAGGAATGGTACGAGTATTAATATAGATTAAGTCAAACCAGTATTGAATCATGCAGCTATTGCAAAGCTCTTACACAAGAGTGCCTCTACTGTTAGATATCACTGCATGTTAGCTGTTTAGCATTTCAATTCTGGTACTTGAAAGCATCCTGCTAGATAATAAAAGTTCTCACAGCATCATATTGAATACCTCTGTGACTCTAAGGCTTTAAAGTATTGGGCACACTTTCCTCTAGACTAGCGAGCTGTAATGTTTCATCGCAAGTTTCCTGATATGCGCATCTCTCCTTAGACTATAGCTAGCATTTATAGAAGAAATGGTATTACTTTCAAGACTATCAACAGAGTGAAGAGAGTGATTGATTTACAGTGCCATTTTATTGTAATAATTTAAACTATATATATGATTAAATGCAGAGAGCTATT
>ARYC01001585.1:0-11480 GCA_000711775.1 Oxytricha trifallax
ATTCTTGTGCTTGCACTCTTTTCATTACATCATTCATTGACTCCATCTTGTTTACAGATCGAAGAAATGATATTCAAATTTAAGTTTATTGATTCAATTATATACCTCTGTAAAACTTACTATTAAATATGGGCATCCTATAGGAGGTCAACCTTTTATAAGGATATAGAGAAGGTTTTGAGAACTGGTTTCAAACTTGAGAGATTGATATCAATTTCTACTGTTATAGTTCCATATTTTTTAATTTAAATTGGTACGTACTAAATTAGGAGCAGCTCCTAAAATGCTAGTACTTAATTAGGAGCATTAATTAGAGCTAGTACTTAATTAGGAGCACCCTAATTTTAATCATAAAATTACAAAATACTTCCTAAAGCAGTACGTACTTAATTAGGTGCACCTCCTAAATCGGTACGTACTATAATCAACTTATTATTGAAAGTAAAAATGGTTACTTCCTCACCCATATGTAGAACTGGATCGTCTCTTAACACTCATAATTTTTCTCTCATACTTTAAGAACTTCCTTGAAACTTGTAGGCTAGCAAAGCTCTCATATAAGCTCTCAGTTATAGAGGCAGTTTTATAATTTTAAATTAAAATTTAAATATGAGCGCTAACATTTAAGAAAAACAACAGCACTTCCATCAAACTAAATGAGACTTACCTTTGGCAGCAATAAAAAGTGTGATAGCTGTGAGATGAACTCTTATAGGGAACTACCAGAGCTATCACTTGAGGTCTCTGTTATTAAAATAGAAATTAATGATAGAAAATAAATGGCAAACAAGTGTGTGGGATTCAGAGAGGAGGAGAAAGGTATAAATGAAATTCCTATACAAACTGAAGAAGCTGAAGTCTATTTTTGTGAGCTATGTGAGAGAGATTTTGCTCATAAATTCAAGCTGGTACAGACATAAGAAAGAGCATAGAGAAGCCAAGCCCACTGTATACTTAAAGCATGATAAAATAGATGGAAAGTATGAATGCTTTGAGTGCCATAAGCAATACTCTCATACAAGAGTCTTGAAGAAGCATCTATTAAAAGCTCACAAAAAAGATATAGAGGTTGAGAATCATGAAGTTAAGCTGAAGCTTCTCAACAAAAGAAAAGCGAGGGAATATTCTAAGGTAGTAGTGCCTGAATAAGCAAGAGAGTTAGAGTACGTTAGGAAGGCACGCAACCAACTGACTTTTGAAAAAACAAAAATTATGATCAAGATTCAATACAAGAAAATACGGTTCTTGCTTAAATTGACCTAGATACTTCTCTTTAAAGCTACTTAATATTAGAAGACTCCTTTGATAAGAAAGTAATCAATGATCATCAATACGCATACAAGGTGTATCCCTTCAACTATCTCTTAAGTGATGATAAATATTAGATGGAGTTTACAAATGAGTATCAAGTTCTCACTCAAGCAAAGTTAAAAGAGTGTAGTTACTTAATCAAGCTAGATGCTGTTCTCCTTGCCAAGGATCATCTTGCTTTCAGACTTCCACTCTATGAAATGACCTTAAGAGATTTCATAACTGATCAAAGGAATCATAAGTAACTTGGATAAATAGCAACTCAGACCGTATAAGGTATTAAAGAGCTTCATAAGTTAGGGTTTGTTCACAGAGATTTGAAGCCAGAATATATAATGATAAACTTCTCACCTGTAAGAGTAGCAATAATCGATTTCAACAGAGCCTAAAGAGTGGAAGTATCAAGGCTTGGAACTGTAATGGGAACGCAAGGGTACTATCCAAAAGAGAAGACTGGTGAGATGGAGACTTTTAGTGGGATCTGTGGGCTTTAGCAGCAATAATAATAGAGTGCGATATGCCTCGCAATGAATACTACTCTACAAGATGCGAGAAGGATGCTAAACAAAGAATAAGGCAATTTATTGACAAAACAAGAGTATCTAAATCTATGAAACAAATGGCAGAGTCAATATTAATTAAACCAAACTCAAGATCAGACATATCAATGGAGCAGATAGAGTTGTGGTTAAGTAAGATAAACTTCAGACCTCTCCCACATGATCCAAAAGTGCATTTTGAGTGATTAAATTAAATACATTTACTATAAATTTCACATTAAAACCAATTAATAACCCCAACCCCTAGCAAATTCCCTACAAATCAAAGCACTTATAAACCTCATTAAGGGGTTTTGGGGTTTTGATTGTTCTCCTTCGTTGGAGCTCCAGGCAACTCAGCTAAGTGTGGAAAGCATGGTATCTCTTAGGGTACTCATCAGGTGAGGTCATAAGATGCCAAGTTTGAAAGAAGAGCTCAACAAACTGGTGCTTGTATATCTCGAAATGCAGTTCACGGCGCGTCTTCTTTCAAGAAAACACTAAGAAATCAATCCTCAGCAGGCAAAGTCCTCTGGTGATGACTTGTAATTTCCCTATTATTGATAAAATAGATAAAAATAGGAAATTTAAGAAATTAGTATAAATTAGAAATATATTAGTAATTACAACTGTCACGAATTAGGAGTATCATTAATCAAATTTTGATTTAAATTTAATATTTAATTAATTAATGTAAAAAATAATATAATTAGTGGTCTAGTGGGCCGGTGGGCAGGTGGTCTAGCAGGGTCTTTAGCAGACCACTTTTGTAATATATATATTTATTTTAATAAATTAATACTTTACAGATGCGTTGACTGCACTAATTACTGCTCTAGAAACCAGACTATACTCCGGCACTCTCTCAGACCACGGACTGATGCTGTCATTTTGTCACTTTCTTCTCATTCTCACTGGCCAGGAATCTTACATTTAGGAAGCGTGCAACCATCGCCGCTGTCAATGGGAAGGCCTCCTCCCCACTCTATGTCGGAATCTCAGATTGGCAGAGTAGACACCGAGCCTTAAAGGCATTGGCATCTTCGGGACCATGTTATCGAATGGTAAAGTATTCGAAGTGATTACAGTGAAGCAGCCAATGCACTTGTATTCTACGCCGCCGTACTCCTACTCAATAGCCATCCCTTCACCTTCCATCAATCGTTTCATCCCTGCTATCCCAGATGATCCAAATGCTTTGGTAAGATTGATCTCGTTTGCGATTAGAATCTGTGGCTCGCTGCCTTGCCTTGCTTCATAGGGACGTGAAAATGCGAGTTAGACTGCACGTACTATTCACACACGAATATCTCCTCCAGAATGTGAGTGATTTTTGTCTTCCCGGTATTGGTGGGGCCATATATCCATAAGCTGTGAATCTTACTGTTCTTGCGCTTGATTAGGAGCTCGTAAAGGGCATCAAGAATGTGGAGATAACCCATTACCCCAAAACCCCAATTCATGCTTCGTCTATGAGTTGATAGTGAATTAACACACATTCAATAATGCGAAAATGCGACTAAGCGACTATTAATAAAGACTATAGTCGAAGACTAGGTTGATTGAGAGTAGTGACTAGTCTGAACATGAAAGTCAGAGTATAAAACTACCCTTACCATTGTTCATTTGGGTGGTTTGTGATTAAGTCTTGATTACTACTATTAACTTTTAAATTTAACTTAAATATTAATCAATCTAATCAACCACAGTTATAATCATTTGTCTTAAACTTAAGATTCATGAACGAGGAACTGTTCGACTAGGCTATCGCTGACAACGATGCTTAGAACTTTGCAAACTTTTACAACCACCAACTAAATCCAGAGTTTCATACTAGCTTCATAAACTTTTAATCAGATACACAAATCAAAGATAACTTACCAGAGTCAAACAACGAGGATGACAAGAGTGCGATTTCAGCACCAGCGACTACTGTGTATTGATGCGCTACCTGCTCCAAGGTTTTTAATAATAAGAGCAATCTCAATCGTCATGTCAAAGAGGTTCACAATAAATCCAAGCAGAGCGACTAAGGATGTAGAAGCAGGAACAAAAGTCGCAAGGATTTCACTCCGCAATATCTAAAGTAAAAAGAGATTAAAGTTAATAATAATAAAAAGACTAGTCGATGGCTAATGAGAGTGATGACTAAGAGGAGGAACTCAAGGAACCTCCAAAGAAGAGGTAGAGAATGAATGCTAAAACAAGCTCGAAGACTAACCCAAAGGTTGATATTGAGATACCTGACACTGAGGATGAAGTGGATGACTCAATCGCAAGGATAAATAAGTACAGAGTCGATGATACTTTTATCATTCCTTGCTTCAAATATCTCTACGACTAAGCGACTAAGCCTAGTCCCCAGTAAAAAATGACTAATGCTCCTTATGGGACTATGCTTCATGACGGAAGATTCTACAAGCTGTTCGCACTGAGAGGTTTTCTTGAAGAGGAGCTTGAATCAGAGTAGTGCAAAGGGAGTATGATATAACTAAGACTGCCTTCTAACTCTAACTTCATGGAATCAATTAGTTGGAGATGGTCTTGAAAGGCAGCGATCACATCGCACTACAGTACCTGATCCCTCAATTCAGTTACGACTACTATATGATGACTAATCGCAATGCTCATTCGGATCGACTAGTCATGAAGCAAATCATTTATGGTTTAAGAGAACTGCATACAATCGGATTCGTACACCACCGACTAAGCTTCAATAACATAATCCTCAACGACTACCCTATCAAGGCAAGACTAAGGAACTTTGAGAATGCAAGAGTACTCGCATCTAAAAAGTAGATTGAGTATGATGGGTCATTAATGTTTTATCCGACTACAGAAGTCTTCTTTGCTGGTGATCGACTAGTCGATGTCTACGCCTTAGTCTCAATGATCGTATACCTGCTCATGACTAAAGACTACGACTCTGTCTGGACTACCTAGTCGTAGCTAGTCGAAAATG
This sequence comes from Oxytricha trifallax, assembly GCA_000711775.1. Classification (NCBI taxonomy): domain Eukaryota; phylum Ciliophora; class Spirotrichea; order Sporadotrichida; family Oxytrichidae; genus Oxytricha; species Oxytricha trifallax. The sequence goes on from ARYC01001585.1 coordinate 4,813, forward strand.
CAGCAGCATACTCTAAGAAGACTACAGCTAACGCAGTCATCAAAAATCTTATCAAGCAATTCTATCTCTAACCTTTGACCAGATACTGGTACAGTTTAGCAGAGGTCGAGGAGAAGTTTGATAAGCTTAACTGGCAACCAGAACACAGAGTACTTTATGTTCCCCCCAAAGTCAAGAGACTTATTTGATTCAAATCTAAGATTCATTCAACCGCAGTTTTTTTAGTCTTTAAGTTAGTCTTAGTCTCCGACTACCTAGTCGTTTATAATTAATATCGCACTAAGTTAAAATCACTCCTCACACTCTAATTCTTAATGCACTCTCCTAGACTCTATACTCGTATCATTTACTATTATTTTCAACTAATACTATGACTCCTGCTGGTATGTTGGTGAGTGTTAGTGAAGTGATGTTTGTTACAAGATTCAAAGAATCTTACACTTTGTAGTCTAAGAATCTATGACTAGTCAGTCGAAAAATTTATACTTGAGAAGACTAAGCAGTCGAAACACCTACTACGACTAGTCTTGATAATTTATCTTGTCGATTCTTGGATTCTTACTTCTCTACTACTCAAGATCAGCATACACTTTCATTCCACTCTTTCAGAGGTAGTCTTGAATAATGTACAGCTACCTCTATTAATAAAATCAAGATAGGATAGTTACTAATACAAATCGAGTCATAAGAACATCAAAATTATAGAGTGTTAAGTTAGTCGATTTCAATCTTGTAAAAAGCTAAATTTGTATAGTTAACTTAGTCTTCGACTAGTCTTAGTCGAACCAAGATTTCGAGAGATTTTCTACCTATCCAGCAACTGCTGCTACTAATAATAATGAAAGTAGGATTCTAAAGTTTGCAGTGTAAGAATCCTCTGGTTACTTGAAAATCCAGCAAAAATTTTTGATCGAAGAATCAAGTACGACTAAGACGGATTTGGTGTTTTAGGAAAATTTGTTGTCCATTTATGATTCTGATCGACTAGTTTTTTACTAACCTCAAAAAATCTAAAACCTCTCAAGTCGAGGTCTAAATCTCCAGGAATTTGCAGAGGACCACTGGATTTGATGTTGCTCTTGATGGACACTCTTTAGCTTGAAAGTTGAGTGATGTTTGTTACAGTCTGAGTAAGGGGATTCAAGAGTTATTTTAGAATCTTTAAAGACTAGAAAAGTGGTTCAACGACTAGAGGACTAAGATCAGAATAATTTTCGACTAGCTAGTCATTTATTAATATAGTCCGACTACTAAACTAGTCATGGAATCATTCGGGTAGTCGAATCGATTAGTAAGAAGCGAGGAGCTTATGGGTAGATTCAGATCGAAGTAAGACCTCTACAAATACCTAACCACTCACTGTAAGATTCAAGTGCTGTTCCTTACTTTGTATAGTGAACATCTTTCTGCCACCACTGGCTTCGACTAAGGTGGCCTTCCTGAAAACACTACTAAATAATACCAAGAAGTCTCTAAGGTAAAACCAGGTTAATAGAATGGTCGTGCCTCACTACCAAGAGCTCTCAGTCAAGAATCTCTACCAGGATGTAATGGGTGATGAAGTCGTATCGCAGTACCTTCCAGAACTTGAGTTGAACTCAGGTAAACTACCAGATAGAGACTTTTTCTTTGGTGTTCTGGAAACAGTCAAAGCAGACTACCTAAGGCAAATCATCGACCATGCAAATACTGTGAGGTATAATAAGGGGTAAGACTAGAACGAGACTGATAAAATCGAGATCTCTGACGACTGGTTGGATGAGCTCATGAAGCATCCTTTCGTTTCAAGTAAGATTTCTATGACTAACTTATGTAGAGAAACCTGGCAAGGCTATCTATCTAATGAAGAAGAATGCAAGAACAGTCAGAGAGAAGATAGATCATAAATAGTATGAGTTAGGTAAACGACTAAGCAATCGCATCATACCTCACGACTAAGACTAGAATCGCTTCTCGAACGTGACTAAGAGAAAGAGGATGCCAGACGGCAGCATGCTCATGATGGAACAATAACAGAGAACACCTAACAAGAGCATGATGATAACTGGAATGTGATTTAAATTAAACTAATCATAACTTAATACTCATAATCTGTGTCTCGCCATATTTGGCTTAATTTCTAATGTAGTCTTAGTCGACCGACTAAATCGACTTCTCTATAAGTAATTTGATGTCTAGTCGTAATCCCTTCAGTAGTATACTTAGCATCTCTTTCTTGTAGCTCTGCTTGATTGTAAAGAAGGTGCTCTCGATTCCATTATACTCAGGGGAGTAAGGGATACTGTATATGGGGATGATATCCAGTCGCTCATACCCCTTCTTTACAAGGATTGACTTGTGTACCTGCAGGTTATCCATGAATATGACTAGTCGACGATCCTTATACTTCTCTTTCAACTGCTGCATGAATAGAATGAACTAGTCTTACTTAATTGATCCCTTATTAATAATGTAGTCTTCAAGTCCCTTGTCAGTTGATATAGCGCCAAGAAGCGCAAACACTCCGAAGTCATGTCTCTTGTCTGGGAATCTTATATTCTCTCCATAAGGTGCCCAGGTTCTATTGAGGCGAGTTGAGGAAGTGAATACAGTCTCATCAATGAATATGATCTTCGATCCCAGTTGCAGCTCTCTCATATTCTTAGTCTTCATTTCGATTTTAAGACTAGCTAGTCTTTGTGGATCGACTAGCTCCACCTCCTTCCTTAGTCGTATGCTCTTGAATCTTACTTAAGCGCGCTTGTATAGTCTCCTCAAGTGAGTGACACTGATTCTCACTTCTGGGAACTACCTGTGGAACATTATACACCTCTCTCTCAAACTCATTCCTGCTAGAGTGTGCAGTGTTTCACTGCTGGTGAGGAAGTTAATATGACTAAGGTTGAATTTAATCTCACGACTTGTCTTAGTCGATAACCCATTCCTGAAAAATGACTTCGACTACCTGTGCAGCTTGACAACATTTGTGTATGAGACACCAAAGAACTTTGCTATTGCACTCAGATTCACCAGTGGTCGTAGATTAGATGTTGGATTTCAGTTGCCATAACGTATGAGTAGGAAGGTTTCAAAGTCGATCTGTGGTTTGAGTTTGACTACTCTCATCTAAATGACTAGAGTTAAGACTAATAATAGAGTGATTTGAATTTGAAACTAGTCATATGATAAGTTTGTTGATATTTGATTCAACTTTAATCATTGCAACTGTACTTACCTGTAATGAGAGAATGCTGTTCCAAGTCACCATAAACCACCAATGGTGAAGGGTGTTGATGGTTTGAAGATTCATTAATAGTATTAGTGCTATGGACATTGATAGTCGACCTTACGACTACCTACGACTAAGTCATGATCAATATACTTACAAGACTACCTAGTCATACTAGTCTGCACTTAGTCGCCTCCTTAAATCTTAAGTTTAAGACAAATGATTATAACTGTGGTTGATTAGATTGATTAATAGTTAAGTTAAATTTAAAAGTTAATAGTAGTAATCAAGACTTAATCACAAACCACCTAAATGAACAATGGTGAAGGGTAGTTGTATACTCTGACTTTCATGTTCAGACTAGTCACGACTACTCTCAATCAACATAGTCTTCGACTATAGTCCTTACTAATAGTCGCTTAGTCGCATTTTCGCATTAATAAACGTGTGTCAACTCACTATAAACTCACAGACTAAGCATGAATTGGGGTTTTGGGGTATTGGTATTGCTTTCAGATCGGCATCTTTAGGTGTACTCGTTTCATCTCCTTATTTTCTTAAGTTCTGCGATAAAGTCCTGAGTGATGTTATTATAGGACCCTTCTCCTTAATGCGATCCCCGTTTCTAGATTACTGATCGGCGTAGTTGATTTTACTGTATGATTTGCATGAGTAAAAATAGAGTAAGAATCCAAAATTAAATCAAATAATCAATCATTTATTCACGCTATTTTAATATTAATATTTTTAATCTAATTAAAAAGCACGTATCTCGAAATTTTAATCATTTTGAGATACGTGCCAAATAAATATAATTAATTATTCAAACATTAAATCACTCTATATTAATGAAATTAAGTATTTATCAAAATAAAATTTCATTTTTAATATAAATTAAGATTGAATAATATTAGTAAATTATTTCTAAATTAAACTAAGATTTTTAAAAATAATCAGTAATCTCTATATGATTAATTAATTATATATTATACTTTAAAATATAAATAGAATGAAATTTTATTTTGATAAATACTTAATTTCATTAATATAGAGTGATTTAATGTTTGAATAATTAATTATATTTATTTGGCACGTATCTCAAAATGATCAAAATTTCGAGATACGTGCTTTTTAATTAGATTAAAAATATTAATATTAAAATAGCGTGAATAAATGATTGATTATTTGATTAATTTTGGATTCTGACTCTATTTTTACTCATGGCCACTAGCTGAGGTATATCATGAGCCTTCATCTTAATGTAGTCTTCTTTTGATGAAGCCGATCCTAAGAGCCTCTCAATCATATAGTAATTTGTCACATCCATAACACCTCTGGCCCCGCACTCCTGCTTCTACTATTCCTTTTGCTACTTAGCATTCTGTTTGGCGAGGAACTGCTCATAATGCTGAGGGGGCCCGTATATCAGCTTTACTCCTTCCACTGCTGATGCGAATTAATCCAATGTCTGATGTGCGAGAAGCTTCACGGTTAGTTCCAACTCTGCTATAATACCCGCACCCTTGCGTCTCTTTTCAGTGAATATGACTTGTTGGCTCCGGTTGAATCTGTCTTGAAGCGAATACAGAGGTAGTAGATCTAGTTTGAACGATCAGTGTAGACTTCGAGGTGATTAAATCCCGGAATTTGACTCGTCATTACGCGCTGGCACTGCTTCCAGAGCTCGGAGCTGCCCTCATTCTGCACCTGTAATATGAATTAGTGGCGGTTGTGAGACATTATTCTTACTTTACTTTCAGAGTCCTCCGCGCTGGTATAAGCTTATAGTGGCCTCTCAGTCAATTTAATATCCGTCTTGGTGGTCTCAGGCATATTGACTCCATTTGCAGTCAACGCATCTGTAAAGTATTAATTTATTAAAATAAATATAAACCCCAATACGTATGTACACATAGAATTTATAAGTTGATAAAAAGTTTTAAATATATCGATAAATAAGGAAATTTAAAAGTACAGATTTTAACTTAATTTGAGGGAGGCGATTCAGAGAATGCAAGTACGGTGAAGTTGGGAAAAAATTCATAAATTTATTTCGACGCCATATTACCAGTCTCATAGAGTTTGAGATGCTGATCAAGAATATATGGGGTTTGTACCCTATTGACCGATTAGTTGAAAAGTTTTACCGTTCAAACTATTTAGGGAGTGATGCGGTTTTACCTCCACATTTGAATTAAGTTTGATTTTTAATAATTAATAATTACTACTTTAATAATTAAACTTATAATGGAAATCAAAAAGTGATTAATTAGCGAGGCCTATCGCACTTTCCTTTTTAACAACGCAACTCACGCACACGCCACTAACTTTAGTGCGCTTTGTGTGCACTTTGTAGAGCAGCTCGAGCTCTATCGATCCATGCATTTTATTTTCTGTAATTCTAAGTTTTTCATAATTTTTGCACTCAAAATTGCGTTATTCGCAAACAATGATGTTTGTTACATCGTAATTATTGTAGAGACACTTTATTTACTATATAATAAATTAAATTCATTTTATATTATTCACTCAATTCGTGTGTGATTTTAGTGTAAAATACTTAAATTTAATGTATTCAATTCACTTCTGTGATACAGGCACCCTAATTTACTTTATATTTTTTCTAATTTTAGTTAGCTTTATGCTATTTTATAGAGAGAATATTGTTCTATATTTTAAGGCAGACATTTTCTAATAAAATCAATTTAAAAATAAAAATTAATTTAATTCAATTAAAAATTAAGCTCCTTTAATTTTTCCCCTAAGTTTGAGTTATTTTCAAAAATCAAGTTATAAAAAATTTATTTTAAATAAAATATAAAGATATTATAAGATTTAGATTTATGGAGATTTTTAGAATTCAAATTAACATTAATAATAATAATAACAGCAATAATAACAACAGCAATAATAATAATAATAAATTAATGATATATATAATAATAATTTAACAAATCTACACAAACATTTCCTTTATATTAAAAAACTGGGGTGGTTTCATTGACTTTCAATAAAAAAATCAGTTAATTATATTCCTAGGATCATAGGGTTTATTTTGAATATTAAAATTCAAATTTATTTAATCATTTCCTAGGATTAAATTTCTATCTAGGGAGCCAGTCTAAATTTTCCCTGGTAAGTTTGTAAAATATATTTACACTTTTAGTTTTAATTTTATCTCTCTGAAAATTCATTATTTTCATTTTTCAATTAAAACTCTTGGAATTAGGGGTTAGAAATTTAGCAATTTCATTTTTATCTCTAGAGTCCCAGACTCTTTCTAGTATTTAGTTTTAATTCTCGGGGGACTCTCAAAACTTAGTGAAAAATCATTTATTTTACTCACAACACTCGTTATCATTCACATTTCTCTTTATAACATTATTTGTCCCCCAAATTATTATAATTTTATCACTTATTTATCCACTTTTTTATTCACCACAATTTAAATATTCCATTT
>ARYC01001587.1:0-10179 GCA_000711775.1 Oxytricha trifallax
AGCAAAATATTCCGAAACCTCTTGCATTATAACTAGGCTTACAAATCCAAGTATTATAAGAATCATCAATCCTATCATATTAGGATAAACACTATTTCAAGAGCTTATGAATCTTGTAAGTTACGAAAATAATATACATATTTGGATAATCCCATCCAGTTAGCTTTTATAAATCTTTATTCACTAAGGAAATGTCTGTAATTGGTAAAGTTAACTAAGAGTATTGAAGCATTAATTCAACTATTTTAGCCTAAAACTCATACCTATCTTTATAAAAGTCTTTCTTTATAAATTCATCTCCCTCACATGATTCACTTAAATCTCGAATCATATTATATGCATAAAATATAGCATTTTAAAGGAGGACTAAATTCACTGTTCCTAACTTAGTTTACTCTTCTTAATTATGCAATATAGACATACTCTACCTTTTAAGGTCTCTTTATTTTGATGCTTAAATATGTTATCAAGAATTCCTTAGTCTTATTTATATATTTCTTAGAGTTTAGTTTTGAATATTGATTTGAAATGCTTTGCATGTCTCTTTACTATATTGAGAATGGCAGTTTTATTGAAGTCTTCAACAAACATATCAATTTATTTGAGATCAGAAAAATCATAGCATCTTGGATAAAACTAGTAAATATCAATACCATACTCACTAAGATTGTTAATGTTTTTATTTAAGCCTTATTTCGTTGTAATTTCTCTACCATCAGGAAAATGGTTATAAAATTAGTTTGGTTTTAGATTGTTGAATTCGCCTTAATTATCGTTATAGTCCCATTTTACATCGAAGAAATGGGAATTCATAATTGGGTTTTCAAACCAACCTCGTTTAATAGCGGTCCTTTTCAAGAATAAATCCCTTGAATTGAATAGAAATACAATTTTATCATCTCCCTCATAACCATGCCGTTTCATAAAGGTTCTCATCATTTCCCTATCTTTCTTAGCAATCTCTCTTTAATTTAGTTTTTGCTAAGCATTCTGTACTTTTAAGAAAATATCTAATTGCTGATTTTTCTCTTTCTATAGCTTTTCTTAAAGGTTAGATTTGTTATAAGCCGTCTGGTAAAAATTCTGAGAATGAGTTGATGAATCTTTTTGTATTTATTTAGCTAAATTTTCAGTATTAGTTTTATGGGGAGTACCTTTCTATGTTTAGAAATTTGCTTGAGATTAATTTTTATAGTTGGCAGCTAAAATGCTTATATCAGTAAATGTTTGCTTTTAATCTTCTATCGTTTAATAAAGTCTAATCTTTTTACTCTAACTACTTTCATCTCCTTTTGACAAAGTCTGATCTTTAATTTTGCCTTTTTAGTCTATAAGATCTTTTAGATTTGATGTACTCTATGAATTTTAGTTAGTTTTTATTTTGTCAAGCTTTCTATGTTTGAGGTTAGCTTTTAAAGTTGATTATTATTACTGCTGTAATTCGTCATCTTATAGTATAATTAAATCACTATCGAAGTCTTTGTTTGTATTTCTTTTTACACTTTAATGTTTTGATTTGTTATAGGAAGTAGCTTATCTGTTTAATTAGTTTACTAGATTTTTTGTCTCCTCTAATGTTTTCTTTATTTAGCTGTGACCTCTGATTGGCAGTTAGTCAGAAACTTTAACCATTTTTTATTTTTACAAATCTTCAGTTAATTTATTACTCTTACTATTGTGTGCAGAATTTAATAATGAGCTCGCATCTTATATATCAGAACTGTAGAATTCCTTTTTCACTTATTTAGTTTCAACAAATACATTAAGGTTATAATTATTATTGCTATTGATAATCAAGATATTTAACAATTAAATGGTACGGTAAGCATAAGTTAGAATGACGTGTGGTTTCAAATTAAAAATATTATAGCATTAATAGATAAATATTATAATATAAAGCATTTCTGGAAATATTAAGAAACTCATGGATTCTCAAATTCAATAAGAAACAGACAGCTGGGCAGCAGCAACTTTCAATGCTCTAGATACTCATGGAAAAAGATATTTATTTAAAAATGAAATTCTTGAACCAATTTACGACCAAGGATAAATAATAATTTTGTTTATTTTTAAGGAGTATAGAACCACCACACATTAGACGAATTGATTAAACTATTTGAATTTCTCTAAATTAAATTCATATAGTATTAAATAAATATCAGCTTCCATTAAGTTTAAGGGTAATTACTTGATCTATTTAATCTGCTTATAGCGCTTTCCAAGAAGGAAGAAAAAGAGCCAATTAAGTTCAAAGAATTTGCGAAACTTACCCACGGTCTGATCTTTTTGAAGAGAGTCTACATATGGGATTTAACAATTCCCCATTTCGATAGTTTCAGAAAGAAGTACGGAAAGGCATTTGTAGAAATTAAGGATGATGTAAAAAACGAATACTCTTGGGGAGAGATTGCCACTTACATTCCTCCACTGGCCAAAGCTGATCCGAATTGGTTTGCTACAAGTTTCACCTCAACTGATGGTTAGCTTTGTAAATTTGGAGATTACGACAGATACTTCTCAATATAATCCATTGGAAAAGTTGTATCTTACGCTTACTTGCATAATTTAATTGGAGATGAAGTCCATAAATGGGTTGGTGAAGAGCCAAGCGGAGTTGCTTTTAACGCTCCAATTTTTGATAAGTTAGGAAGGCCTCATAATCCCATGGTTAATGCAGGAGCAATTATGGTATGTGCACTATTGTAGGAATTTTCGAAAATGGAAAGAAAATGACATAATATTACATTAATAAAAAAACTAGCAGTCAAAATTGGCCAAGTTGAACGAATTTATTCGCTCATCCGATAAAGAATTTAAAATTAAATGAATACTTTTTTGACGGTACTATTCCTCTAATCCCTGGAGCGAGATAATTTTACATTAATGCGAGGTATAATATATTAAATTTAGATGAGTTTAACTAAAAGTAAAGTAATTATGCTAAGGAGATTAGACAAAATAGTACCTCCAATAATAAAGTCTCGCGAATTTTGAATTCTCTATCGATTGAGACGAAGATCGTTTGAATTCGCCAACTTAAACTGCCAATATTTTGATTTAAAATTATTATCCTTATTTCGAAGTATTCCTACAATAATAATACAACATGGAAAAGAAGTTAATGATATCATTGATTTCTACGAGAGAGCTAGCGATGCCATGAGACCAATTAAAGATAAATAATTGTATGATGAAGAAAAATTGACTGGATATAACAATCATGCTTTGACTTCATTAATGCTAGCAAACAGAGCTTTCCCTTAATAAAGAAATGCAGAAGAAACAAAAAGATTTGCTGATTAAGCCTTAGATCTATACTTCAAAAATTGCTCATTGCTCGTGAATGTCGAATCATTAGCTAGATTTGGATCTATGCTTGCAAATAATGGCATAAATCCAACAACTGGAGAGAGAATTTTAACTCCTAAAACTGTGTAAGCTGTCGTCACGTTGATGACAACATGCGGTATGTATAACGGGGCAGGAAAATTTACTAAAGATTTAGGTGTTCCCTCGAAAAGTGGAGTGTCTGGTGGTTTATTGACTGTCATACCTGGTATTGGTGCATTCAGTACATGGTCGCCACCTCTAAATGAGGAAGGTAACCCAGTGAGAGGTATAGCTATGATAACAAAACTTAGCAGTATATACAATAATTTCAATCTTTTCCATAAAGACGTTAATAAGCTTGACGTCACTAGGAAACCATACTAGACTAAAATTCATAATGTGCAAGCATCAATCTCAACTGCAGCTGAAGGAGATATTGAAGGTCTCCATAGACTTCATAATGCAACTGTATCTCTTGATGAAGGCGATTATGATTAAAGAACACCGTTGCATCTAGCTTCAGCTGGAGGGCACTTAGAGGCAGTTAAGTATTTGGTTTCAGTTGGTGTTAATATAAATCCAACTGATAGATGGGGCGCAACACCTTTAAATGATGCTAAGACAGAAGATATGAAGAAGCTCCTTTAAAGTCATGGAGCAACTAAGGGTGTAGAGTAACTTCCTTATGAAGAGCTTCAATTAGCTATAAATCATTCACAATTTTTGAATTGGTTTTTTGTTTGTAACGTAAGTGATGATTAATACGCTTTGATTTATGCAGCTGCCAATAATGACTTGTTATTAATGAAGGCCTTGCACATTAAAGGGTGGAAAGTTAATTCCTATGACTACGATGGTAGAACAGCTCTTAGTTTGGCATCTTCCGAAGGTCATATGGAAGCTGTTAGATATTTAGTAGTTCATGGAGCAAATCCACTACACAAAGACGCAAGAGGCAATGATGCCTTAGCTGATGCAATTAGAGAAAATAGAGCACAAGTTATTAAATACCTTAAGAACTTTCTTGAACAACCAAAACTTTGAGCCTGTTCAACTCAATAATAAAACATAATTCAATTAAAATTACCTTATTTTTAATAGTTAATCATAATTTTCATAAAGAATAATATTTAGTTTGAATATTAAATTTTGAACTTTAAAGAGATGTTTGATTAAATTCTTAAACAAAATTTACTTGAATAACTAAAATATGAATGTATGTGATAATGGAATGATACTTAGTGTTAATCATTGTCTACCAGCTGCTTATCTTAAAATTTCAACTACTTCTTGTCTGCCTTCTCTAGTGGCATCCCCGAGAGCATCATTTCCTCTGGCATCTTTTTAATTCTAATCGGCACCATGAGCCAATAGATATCTAATTGCTTCAACGTGTCCTTCTGAAGCAGCTAACCCTAGAGCTGTTCTGCCGTCGTAGTCATAAGAGTTAACAATCCAACCTTTTAAGTGAAGACTCCTTCATTAACTTGACTTCATTTGTAGCAGCAGCATTTAGATGTATAGTATATTAGCATCATTTAATGGAGTAGCGCCCCATCTGTCTTTTGGACTGTGTGGGACTTTATAATAAATGGATCAAATATTACACAACATTGAGATGTCCAGCTGCAGCTGCCAAATGAAGAGGGGTTCTTTAATCGTAATCTCCCTTAGTCAAATCAACTCCAGAGTTGAATATATTGCACTAATACAATAATAAATTCAAGATCAGCATTAGCAGCGCATGAGCATAAAAACAATCTTATTTAGTTTGAATCAGTGTCTAGAATGAAAACCCATAAATGTAGTGAATGAAGACTAATTCCTCATGTATAAAGGATTTAAAATTTATCAGACATCTAAATAAATATTAGATCAAATAAGAAATAGGTATAAACAAATTATGATCTATGAAAAATTTAAATACACTATGATAAGCTAATATTCGAAAAATCAACATTTATTAAATATATATAAAAAAAAAACTATAATTATAATTAATAAATATCATTTTACTTTTTTTATTTCTATTAAAGTGCTATAAAAAAAGATGGGCAAATATATTGCCTAATATATTATTTTAAAATGTAATCAACAATCTCTTATGAAAATGATCTAAAAAATTATTAATGTTTTTTGTTTAACTTGATAGACTTATTTTAATAGTATAAAAATTAAATGGATTATAAATGGCTTTCTTGTAACATCAGCTACATTAACATCTCTATTTTAAATAATGATTAAAGTTATTGTAGATTGCACTCAATTCATAGTGATTCTAATTATTATAGCTGCTAACTAAAATAAACAAGTAAGATAATACCTATATCTAATTTACCTGCAAATGAGAAATAGTAACTAAAGCATTTTATGAGACTAAAAACTCAAAATGATAAAAATAAATATGGGACTTCACATTGAAGGATCAAATATTATACTTATAACATCTCTGTGGAAAAGATTGAAGTTATTTCGACTTAAAAGAGAATGCTCCAAGACCTGGAATGAAAAAAAATAAATTAAGTAAATATATTCGATATATTAACTTAATTTTAATTTTTGCTTGTTTGAAGCAGCAGCATAGAACAATCTATATTAATCATCGCTCACATTAAGGCCTGCAATTTCTTAATATTCTGGTTAATCTACTCCTCTTTCAGCATTTTATAAAATTTAAACTCAACAATAGCTGGGTTTTTGGCATCATTATAAAATATGACAAGTTTCATATAGAGTTGAATAGTCTTGAAATACCTTCGAGATATTTATAGAATGAACATGCAGCAATAACTGTTTGAATTTGAATTATTAATCAATTCATGGATAAGTTGAATTCCTCTAACTGTGTTTCCTTCAGCATTCAAAGGTGGTGACCAGGTAGAGAATAATAAAACAGTTAAATAATACAATACAAGAATGCTCAAATAATTAGAACTAGAATGACACTGAGAAGTCCTCCTGATACTCCAGATTTGGATGGAACTCCAAGATCCTTGATGAAACTACCTGCTCCATCATACATACCGCATGAAGTCATTAGTGTTACAACTGCCTTGACAGTATTTGGTCTTAAAATTCTGTCACCAGTGCTTGGGTTAATACCGTTGTTGGCAAGCATGGCACCAAATTTAGCAAGTGATTGAGTATTAACTAGGACAGAGCAATTTTTGAAGTAGAGATCAAGTGAGTCATCTGCAAAGTTCTTAGTCTCAGTTGCGTTTGCTTTCTTTGGGAAAACGTTGTTAGCTAACATCAAGTTTGTCAAAGCATGATTGGTGTATCCTGTCAATTTTTCCTCTCTATACAATTCTTCATCATATTCTAAACTTGTAGAACCGAATGTTATATACCTTATAAAATATGTATGACTTTACTGTTGGTTGGTCTGATGCTCTTCTGTAGAAATCCATCAAGTCAGTAATGTTCTTGCCTTGATGAACAATCAAAGAGCAAATCATGATAGCACATTAAAATAATAAAAAAGCACCGGTGTTAACCATAGGATTGTGGGGTTTTCCTTACTTATCAAAAACTGGAGCATTGAAGGCAACACCAGATGGCTCCTTGCCAACAAAAGCATGAAGATCATCTCCCATGATATTGTGAATAAACGAATATGCAACAACTTTACCAATTGATTAGATAGAGAAGAGCTTATCAGTGTCACCATTTTGGCAAAATTGACTGTCCGTTGAGCAGAAACCGGTTGCAAACCACTTTGGGTTAGCTTTAGCAAGTGGTGGAATATAGGTAGCTACCTCTCCCCATGAATATTCATCATTAACGTCGTCCTTAATTTTGGTGTATGATCTTTCGAGGTTACATATCTAATTAAAATAAATGAGAGTTGCGTCTGAATCTATCAAAGTGAGGAATAGTGAGATCCCATTCGAGGACTCTCTTGAGGAAGAAGAGACCGTGAGTAAGATGGCAGAATTCATTGTAATCAATTTTATCTTCTGCATCTTTGGCTTATAAATTCTTGATCAATTCGGCTAATGAGTGATGATCAAATACACCTTGGCTGTCAAGTAGATCAAGGATTTCTTTACTTTATAGGTATTAATATAAACAGATTTATACATATTACTTTGCTAAAACTAAAGATAATTATGTTAAATATGTATCCTTTGGCTTCAGTATCGATAGCTCTGAATGCTCTTGCACTCCATGCGTCACTTGTTGAGTCCATGTTTAGATTTTTGTTAGGGTTTTAAGAAGTTTTTTAGTTTAAAATTAATTAATAGCTAAGATATCTCTCTATTTATACTCTGAAGAATAATAACTTTTTCGTAAAATAAAATAATGTTATAGATTATATAGCGTTTTTGTAGCATCATAATTTTTTTTTTAAAGATTATAGGGTTTAAATGAAAGTAATCAATAAAGATTATTTTGCTTAATGTAATCCAATGTTCCCTTTGTTACAAGTCCAGCAACGTTTAAGAACTCCTACTAAAGATCATCAACTTAATCTTAGTTATTTTACATAACTTCCCTGACTTTTTTTATTCTATTTCTAACTTCAGTTGATGATACCATGCCAAGTATACTTTTGTATTGGTGGTTGTAAATATAATTTGTTGGAAGATGGTCTTTTAACTTTTCATCTGTTTTTAAGTCTCCATTTTCAATGTCAAAGCCTGATCTATTAAATATCACAAAATTGATTTCTGATAAAAGCTTATCACCTTCATGCCATGACCTTAAAGTTGGAATCAAATCTGTCCCAAGAGCAAAGTAAAATTATTTATCCAAGTTTCCCTGTTCTAGCTTTTTCATTAAAAAATATGAGGGAATCATTTCTCCGTTTTAAATTTCAATGTCATCAACCTATAGAGATTTTAAGTATTCTTTATGATCCTACATGTATTGGAAAGTTTGATGGAAAGAATTCAGAAACAGCTATTTTGCACATTTTAAGTCTACAAAAATATAATTTAAAACTAAAGATAAATACCTATGCAGTCCTTAAGTTCTAACATTTTTATCTGTTCTATCTCCACAAGGAATCATCCATACTTCGTCAAATTTATGCACATTAATTGTTTCAGCTGCTAACTAACTTACATATTTATTGGAGCTGTAATAAAGAACAATTAAAATAAGAGAGTTTCTAAACTTGAATTAATTAAAAACATTCAAAATTAAATTCATTTTCTCTATTTTTAATCACTCTGTAATATTTTTTTCTCTATTACTTCAAATTAGTAGTTTTAGACTTCACAAATTACATCTGCTAACTTTTGTAATAATTTATTGGATTATTCATTCTCATACAGCTTCTTCAAATCAAATATTGCAAAAAAATTTTCCAATTATTGAAATTATAAAACCTCAAATCAATTTAAATAATTCAATATTAAACTGTTTTTAGATCTATAGTAATCATTTTTCAGTCTATCTTTTATAACTCCAACACTCATAAATCCAGATACTAATATTTGATTATTCTATAAGTAATTATTGCTTTTACTAAAATTTTTATAAGCTTTTTCCATTTATTTGTTAATAAAACACAAATCTGTTTGTTATATTGAATATTTCATTTCTTTTATTGAGTCTTTGAATTGAATTTCCCAGAAGTTAATAGAGTATAAATCATAGTCATCCACAAATTTGCAATCTAAGCTTTGCCAATAGCCATCAAATTTATCTATCTAATGAATAGTTTCTAAACTCAATAAAAAAATAATTATCATTAAAATAAAATAGATAGAGTTTAGTTGGTTTTCGATTACATACTAATCCAAATAAATAGGGCATTCTTAATTTTCAATCACTTTTTAGTACAACAGTTTTTAAGATTCATATGCAGTTTTCAAGACTAAAAATTATGAATCGTCTGTATTTATCCATTTTATCTTAAAACAGTTTCCTGATTTTAATATTCTCAAAGTTATTTTAAAGATATAATCGATTATTTAACCTTTTTCTCACTTGAATCGTCTTAAGTATTCTGAAGGCTTTAATATATAAAAAATATAAAATGTATTTGGGCTCTTAAACTTTAATGTCCTCTATCAAGCAAGCCACTTCAGTACCTTTGAGTTCTTGATAAGTAATAAATGGATATATTTTTGGAGCGTCTACACTTATTTACTTCCATTAAAGAATAAATGGTCATTTTGCTTGATATACTCTTCATGGCCTTTGTAAAAGTACATTACTATATCTCCAACTTATGGAACATACTACTCAATGGGATTAGTTTATGAGTTTGTCAAAGGATAGGATATATTCAGTTTATCTGGTTCCTCTTTCAGATCTTAATTTTAAAACCTTTCGGAGTTAAGGCAAAAATAGCATTTATACTGTTTTCTGTTGCTAAGATCAGAGCAATGACTAAAATTTAACAAAGCATCACGGTTAAAAAATAAGCTAAATTACATTAAAGTAAATTTTATAGATAATAAACTACCAAATTCAAACTACAAATTTGAATATATAATTTGAAATGAACAAATAGCTATTTAATATTATAGGCAATATAATTAATCAATTGATATTTCAGAGTTAAATTGATATTAAACTTTTGAAATTAAATAGAATATTTATAATAATACTCAACATGAATAAACATATAATTATAAATCCTTTTGTACAAATTTATTTATATTTTTAGTAATCTATAAGTCTGTACTATGCACAATCATTTCCATGATAATATTTACCGCATAAGTAGCAGCTGACAGTACCTCCATATCTACTACATCGATTGCATTTATACTTCTCTGGGTCTGCTTTATGAAAGCTGAGTAATTAATTTATGTTATAATATTCAAAGCCATCATTCATCTCAAATGAAATGAACTCATTTACCTCTATGCAATGATTGTGAAAGTAATA